>DWHO01004672.1:0-10878 GCA_018247575.1 Eurytides lysithous rurik
GGGCTGCGGGAGCGGGAGCGGTTGCGACAGGCACGGGTGCGGGCACGGGCGCGGGCGCGGGTGCGGACACAGGTGCGGGTGCGACCGGGGTAGGAGCGGGCGCGGGAGCGGCCGTGGGAATAGGTCGTGAGGCGACCGGAGTGGGTTGCGGCATGCGCAGGGGGTTTGCCCAAGCGTTCGCGGCGGGTGCAGGGGCAGGCATGTAATGCGTAGGTAGTTTACGCGATTGGGCGGGTCGAGTATAAGGGCGCTGCTGGCGCTTCGGAGCGCATTCGCAACCGCGGTAGTTAGCAGGATGTCCTACTTTCTTACATAGGACACAGACCGGCGGTTCCGGCGTGTCCTTCGCTCTCGGGCACTCGGTGGAGCCGTGGTTCCCAGTGCATTTGACGCATCTTGGGGGAGCGAAACAGTTTAGAGAGGCGTGGCCATACAGTTGGCAGTTATGGCACTGAGTAATAATGCCGTTGCGACGCGGTTGTTCGACGTTTATGCCGGAGAGCCGGCACACCGTCTTAATATTGAAGATACGCTTACCCTCGGCGGTAAGGGACAATTCTGTCATTATCAGGTCCAGAGGGACCCGAGTTCTGGGGTGATGGATGCGGCGAACGTTCGTCACCGGGTATCCCTGATACTGGATGTCGGCCTTGGCAAGGTCGACATCGAGCTCTTTCGGGAAACTTTAGATAGATATCCCAGGCTCTTATATTACCACTAGTATATCTCAAGACAGCGATTCTCAATGTATAAAAAAAAGGAAAAAAGAAAAGAAAAAAATGTACAATTGGCACAGCGCCATCTATTAGCCGAGAACTTAATTTTCGCCTTAAACAGTAATTACTATTGAAAAATTAAAAACATTTATACGTGTAAAATTATTATATTCTTCAATTTGAACTTTTGAATACAAATTATATAAAAATACATTATTAAAAATTTTGTTCGACTTACATAGGCAGTTTCATTTACGAAATATTGCTTCTGACATTACTAAGTAACAGTATAATATAATTTTTGGTTCGCATGGATGGTTTATTTAACAATTTCCATTCTATACACATAGTAACCCGTGACATGAGATCGTTGATGCAATATCCACTGTCGTGACAAAATTACTAGGTTCTTTACTTGTGACATCTCATTTTAGCTAATTATTGTATAAGGGAAGACTGATATCAGAATAAAATTATTAATAGCATATGGTATTAGTTTTGGCAAAGCTCTTTTTACTTATAGATTATAATGTATATGTGATCAATGATAAAGAGAATATTTTGCATACAATACTAAATATTGATCCACAATTGCTGTGCATTCAGATAATATAGTAAATATTTCTATACTTACGAAATACTTACTTTAAACTTTACGAAATAAAAGGCACCAATAGCAGATTGTGTAAAATATTTTATAAAGGTTAAAGTAATAATTTATATAAAACCATGACGTAAAACTGTTTACTAGTAACACAATGCATCTGTATGCACAAACTGCATCTTGTTTAAGATGCAGTTTGTGCATACAGAAGCCTAATAAATGTGTAATCCTAAGTAGTGTGATATATCATAATAACACAAGATGTTGTTGTTGATGCACATTTAAGAGCACTAGTCATGACTAAGCCTGAATAAAAATGGCTAATATGAAATTTATTTACATAAAGTCTCATCATATTGCATTTAGCAATCGCAGTGTCATTATAGAATATTAAATAAGGTGACTAGTTCCTTGCAATGCTTGTTATGAACCTACTTAAAATAATTATTTATAAAACAAAAAGTTTCTAAACTGCAAATAGCGCTAGATTTCTATAGGATAACTCTAGATTTCTCCTACTCTATTAGGAGTGAATACCAAGAGAGTTGCCATAAGAAAGGTCATAATTACAGATTTTTTCAGCAACTTTTCAATAAATAATTTAAAAAAATTTACCACATCATTTTCCATTCAACATTTAACACTTCTTATTCTGGCATATTAGATAAAAATTTATAAGCAAAAATATTTTTATACATTTATGATATTTTATATCATTATCACACAATGTCTTACTTTAGCGTCATGTTACAAACGAATGTAATGTTCAAATTACTAACACTAAATGACAAATACGAATATTAAGAGGCAAGTTTATAAAAATAGTTGGTGGGAACATTATATAGTACTATACAACTAGTTTTTTACTAGTCTCCTAAGCCTATACTTGTTAAAATTTTATAAGGTCCTCTGTCGACGCGTCCGTCAAATCCTCTTTATTATTTTGGACATTATTGATTTGCTTTTCAGCTGGCTTAGGCGACAATTTTCTTCGTGGTGCAACGGGAACCTCATCTAGAATACTAGTAACGCCTAAATATTTGCCCTGCTCAGTAAACACTTTAATGTCCTGGCTAATTTCAGCTCGGCGAGTTCCAGGCGAAAGTTTAGTTCTAACAGGGGGACTCGGTGCGGCGCGGGAATATACTGGACGGTTGTCAAAGATTGATAGATCTATAGGATTAAGACTTGATGCGAAGATGGCAGATGTTTTGCTTTTCTCCAATGTGAATCCATGACTTTCACTTGCCTTTTCTGTAACACTTTCATCTTTTCTCTCATCAGTATAAAATGTTGCCTTTTTAGTATATTCCCCATGTAGATGCTTATATGTTTGAACATCAGATTTGCTACGCTCAAGGGTAAAAGCACCATGTGTGTGAAGATGGCAACTAAAAGAACTTGTGTTTACAGTGCAAGCTGGAGTGGTTGAAAATGGCACTGAAGGTGCCCACAGACATGCACCTTCATTTCTCGGGACTAATAAAAGAGGATCCTGTAAGGGAGAAATGATGGTCATACTTATTTTGAAAAAACCTAATTGCTATTTTATAAAAATATAAAACAAATTTTTATATAATCTTAACTTCACATCAAGTGTATTCATAAAAGCCTGACATCTTTGGATAAACCCTATAAGTAATGTATTATCATCATTTTAATGTCAAAAGCCTTTTTTATCTTTTGTGAAATATAAATGCATTGTAGTTCAAACATACCTTGCCAGTTATTGAATATATTTTAGATTGAAGAGTGTGTAATCTATTTCTTAAATATTCATAGGTACATTGTCTCAACTTCATTACCCATTGTACAACATTGTCCTCAGATCGTGCTGCAAATATGTGACGCTTTTCAGGTTCATCGCTAAAATGAAAACATATTTTTGTCATTTATTTTCATAGCCATTATGTATCAAGATGTGATACAAATAAAAGATAACTTTTGTTTATACACTATTTAAACATCTATATGTATAACAATATGAAATAAAAAATATAAACTACTACACATTAGTAACAAACAAGCTCTCTTTTATCATTCTAAGACCTCTAAATGGGCAGATATAGCTAAATTAAAGCGAAAGCACTCAACAACTTAATTTAAAGGAAACAAAATGGCTATCATTTAATAATGGTAGCAGAAAAAAAAAATATTCAGAGTGTTTTGTCAATAAAATTTATCCTGCATCACTTCCCAAAGGCTCCGATACCAATAACCATTTAGTAGTGTAAGGGTATTTATTTTAGTGTAAACACATAACCAAGTGCAATTTAAAAATTATGTCAAGAAAATAATTAAAAATATAATGATTTAGAAAAATTTTGCAAGTATTTGTTTATAAAAACTTACATAAATGATATTGAAAATGAGAATGATATGCTTTGACCATGTTCCATTTGAATAGAAGAATTTTCCATTACAAAAGCACCAGCAGGATTTTTTGTATCAAATTTTCCCATTTCACTTATTTTAAAATAAAATAAGTAATTATTTATAAGTCTAAACCATCTCTCTTTAAACACTGAAAAAGAAAAGTATGACAACCAAAACACATTAAATTCAAATATTATGATAAATATAAAATTAATGTGTTTGAGTAAATAGATATTGGTATAACATAAAATTTAAATAGCTAACTTTAATAATAATGTATGTAATTTTACAAAATATGACAATTAAGTAACAGATATAATTAACTTTAACGATCAATGGTTATAAGCGATCACCTAGTAGTAGAAATTTAACCATACAATTTTTTTTCAAAATGTAGGTTTTCAAATATCTCAAATATAAATGTAGTATTTTATCCTAAATATAAACATTACATCTGCCAAATTTTAGCCTCCTGCATGCACTCAATAGAATATAAAAAGGGTACAAAGGAGGGCTTTCCCTTCACATACAAATACAGATTTAAGATAACAAGAACACAGTTTGCAAGAAATAACTAATTAACAACATTAATTCAAATAATATTTTATTAGCATTAAGTAGTACAATTAAACACAAAAAACATTCAAAATACATCATCTTAGGAAAATAATTTAGGATTCAAATAAGGTTTAAACCCAAGACTAGATAAGGACTGACTCCTAGCCTCTGTCATGTACAAAAAGATTACATTTTCTACATAATATTTAAGCTCTTCAAATAAGAAGAACTAATTCGAATTACCTGACTGAGCACGGTATCCTCCATTTGTGATCTTTTTATAATTTAACCTCCCTTCCATTGAGCAAGGTTGGTCGCTCAAAAGAGCGAGTTCTCGGATGTTGCATTTCATTTGTATATAAAAATATAACTAAAAGCACTATCTTACCATAGATATACAAAACTAATTTACTAGTGCTTAACAGTTTGCAGTCATCTATTTACTTAATAACATTATATATGATCCAGGAAATATTCTTTCTCGTGGTAATAGGTGGGTAAGGAACTAAATCTTATTACAAATTTACCTAAATATCGAGTAAAACAAATAATTCATTGCCACAATAAACGGTTTCGATTGACATTCATTGCTTTCACTATGACCATATTTTACTATGGTTACGTAGAGTATAATAAAGAATGAATCAAACTAACATAACGTTAAAAATTAAATTATTATATTCAATAAATCATGGATGAATGGTGAAACAAAATAGTAAAGACTTCATAAGCAGTAAGTACAAAAACAAAATGTTATGATTGCGTTCCAACATACATATCAAAAACACTGCGTATGAGACCTAAAAATCCACTATTTAATACACTGTTTACATATTTCAAATAAATTTCGCTTAAACATTTTGAAAAGCTATTTTTAAATATAAAATAATAAAATAATAACTAAAATAATTCTTTAAAAGCTATGTTAATCCGTTGGTAAGATTGAGCCAGATTGAGCTGAATGATGATTGATCGGTACACTCACTCATCCAAGATCACCACCATCCAGCAAAGAAAAATAAAGTATAAGAAAATATATATTTCAATGTCTGATATAATGTAACGATCTACAAGAGATTAGCCAAGTGTGCAAGATATATTATAGTGTAAATTACGAAGATACAGGTGACATTAAACTCACCTCTTAATAACGACTTGTCCAAGCCACCGCTAGATGGCGTTGACAAGAAACCGGAACCGATTTTTTATATGTCCATCCGACGAATCATCATCTTACTTTTCAGGTAATTGGGTGATCTGTCCGTAATACCCTAACCCAACTAAGAAACAACAACATAAAATCATTGCCCTCCGTGGGATTCGAACCCACGACTTTCAATTTGTAAAGTTACATATGACAAGTACGTACCCCACCTCAGTTTTAACAAACACAGGGCAACAAATACTGACTTTTTATACATGCTTTTTTCTACTCTCTTAAACTATAAAAAAAGTAAAAGGTAAGGTAAGGTTTATAAATAACGACATATATTTGTGCATACAACAGAATAAATTAATATGGAATACACCAACAAAGTGATAAAATCATGTTAATATTTATGACTGATGTATTTCAAGGCTGGTCGGTGTTGGAATTGCCAATTCATCCCTAACTGCGGAAGCGTTTTTTTGGGGTATATACGAAAAACTCTACTACTTCGCAAAATGCACGACACTGTCTTCACGGCGGAGCTGCAGTCTGGTTTGGCTTTCCAGAAGCCAGTTCAGACCGTAGCAGCTTTCGTGAAAGAGTTGAGTGAGGCGATGATTTTGAGCACCAGACGGATCACAAACGCATCTATGTATCCTAGACTGTTCATTGGACGATAGAAAATGGAGCCTGCGATTTTGTATAGCAGAGATGAGACCTTACCATGCAGTAGCCGAGCCGTCTGATCGGCACACAAGGTAAAGAACATTTTTGAGGCTTGGAAGGCATAGGATGCGCTTGGAATATTCTGTGATCTCTATCTAAGGCTTTTGATTGTGTGCACCATGAAATATTGAGGAGGAAATTACGCCACTATGATATTAGGCACAAAGCACTCGATCTTCTGACTTCATACTTAAACAATAGAATTCAGAGGGTTGATATTAATGGCAAGAGGTCTCCTGGACATGGGGGTTCCACAAGAATCTATTGTAAGACCGTTTCACTTTCTCATTTATATAAACGACCTACCTTATGTAGTGTAGAATAATCATGAGATAGTATTTTTTGCTGATGACACCTCACTTATTTTCAAAGTGAAAGGGCATCTGACAGATTTTGAAAATGTGAACAACGCTCTCTCAATGGTTGTTCATTGGTTTAATGTAAATAAACTAATACTAAATAGTAAAAAAAACTAAATTTATTAAATTTTATCCTCTCCGTGTCAAGCATAAAAATAATGGTGTATTGCTGAATGGAGAGAGGTTGGAACCTCTGGAGACCACTACATTTTTAGGTTTAACGGTGGACAGCCTGTGTCACTCAAAGTGGTGCCCTCATATTGATAAGCTTGCGAGTAGAGTAGTTCTGCGGCATTCGCGATCAAGAAAATTAGATCGATCACAGGTGTAAAAACAGCTTGCATATTTTATTTTAGCTATTTCCATAGTATTATAATTTATTGCATACTGCTGTGGGGTAATGCAGCTGCTACAAATACAATTTTCGTACTGCAGAAGAGGGCTATTCGTGCTATCTATGGGCTTAATTCAAGAGTGTAAACAAGAGCAAAATTTAAAACTATTAACATATTGACTGTCGCTTCTCAATACGTGTATGAAAATGTTATGTACGTTCACAAAAATATTAATGACTTCTACAGGAAGTGTGACGTACATAACATTAACATGGCAATGTATTCATTTTTACAATAGGATTCCAGAAAACGTCCAGTAATCTCCTGTTGCCAAAGTTAAAAAAATTGTAAAGGATGTTTGTGTGCTAAAGGTTATTTGTACATGATATATACAGTAAAATATTTCATTGAAGATAGCACACGAGTTTTTTCGCCTATTTTTTTCAGGATTGAGGCATTCTTTTCCGAACAGGTAGTAGAATCATTATACGTCGAGAAGTGATTATAAACTCATCAAAATTTTAGCAAAAAAACTTTGACTTTGATAGGTCGTTTTTATCCGTATAGTTCACTGCTTACAAAAAATAATATAGAACGCAACCAATAAAATGTCAAATTTTTATAATTACTCATTTATTTTTAACTTTTAGTACAAAATAAAACTAATACACAGGGATACATCTCAAACCTAGCATTTGCATGTTGAATAGTCCGAGGCTTACGACAATAAGTCTTCTCATTTGTACTATTATAGACACTAACGTCACACTGATTAGCTCATTTCCCCAATAAAAATAAAGTTAGTCAAAACTGAATAATGTAATCACTCTTCGAGCCGTTGTGGTCATGTTAAAATTTTATGCCAATATACAACCTAGCTTACTACTGGTACGTCCGATTTTTAGCTTACCTTATACGAATACATAATTTTGAGGTTTGGAGCGGCATTGGAGAGTTTTTCAGGCACAATCACAAACCAGCTCACCCCAATGATAATAATACACAAAGCGGCACATTTTAAAATGAAATACAAGTAATATCATTCGTTGGAAAAGTCGATCCAATATCGGCTTCATCAAGACTAATAAAATTATGCCTTTTTATGTATTACAAACATTTCTCGAGAAACTTTTCCATTTAACGCGGTTACTTCATCGGTATCAAGTTATTTACCATTGCTCATGTAAAACTTTACACTATTACACATCTTATCAAAATTTCATGACCAATTCTTACCTAGTATAACACTATCACGGTATGGGCATTTCTTTTCCATTATCGGTAACAAATTTGAAAAGATGACTTATGCAAAACTCTTTTAATAACAATTTTTCCGTTATCAAAAAGCTGACTGCTGAAAATTTGCTATCAGTTATGACTATTGGTCTACATCGATCCAAAAAATTTACTTGAACTCCTTAAAAGGCACTGGTGACACGATTCAAAGTTAGCTTCCGGTTTTATAGCTGAATTTATCATCAATCTTGGCTTACTTTAGTACAAATCTTAACTTTTTTATAGAAATATTTAACCGAGCTACGCGTGTAAAATGCCCATACCCCTTTAAAAATCGATAAAAAATATTGCAAACTTCATACACTATTTTTCGAACTAAAGAAATCTTAGTGATATGATTCTGTTTTATTCCGATGAAAAATATTAAAATGAAATCTACCCTTTGAACTATCCAAAAACTACGTGCCTAGCATAACAGTGACATTCAATACAGACGATGTACAAAAAGTTGTAATGTCGTGGGTTTCAATAATATGTAAATGATTAGTATTAATGTAATTAATTTCGAAGTATACAATTAATTTAAAAATGCTAAGTACTCAGATAATTAACTAAAATAGTGAGGTTAGATGTTTCTAATTTATAGAAATTAATATTTTTTTATAAGGAACATAAATTACCTAAGAAATTATTTTCATTAAGATAATAATTAGCCTTATTTCTAGAAGGCGGAGAATCTTCGTGAGCGAAAATATTTTTTTACATTTATTCCAGATATTATAATTTGTTGCCGAAAGTTTTGAGGTTTTGGTTTCTAGCTATTTACGGCAATTTAGACAACATTATTTTATTTTAGAAAATATACCTAAAAAGATTTGCCAACTTCATATCCCTCCTAATTTCGTTTTTTATTTTGTTTGATTATTTCTTGCGTCAGGATTGAACACCGATTTTAGACATACAAATATTGGACTTTGAAACCAAAAATAAACCTTTACTGTTGAATTTCATTAAAGAATTTTACGATCTACACGCCTATGTTTTAGACAGTGCCGTCAACCCAATCTTTGGTTTTATCTACTTTTAACTAATTACCTATTCTTCAAAATCAAACCGTGTTCTAAATTTCACAATATTAAAATTTAGAGAATTTGAAGAGGGGGAGGGTTTATAACTTTGTAAAAAAGTGTTAATCCCATATAATATTGCTAAAGCTCGGTTTAATTACAGCCACTGACTCCAATAATTACCGTCTTGAAAACGTAAAATAAATTTATCCCTATCTTCCTTATTTTTTTTGTCTATATTGCTCTTGCTTTCAGTTTGTAAAGAAAGCATACCAAGAGCTTTTGAATTGCAGTTATCACCATATATGGACAAGACAATTGTATTACAAAACAGTTCTATCTTTTAACTAGGGCTAGCTATTGTTAAATCTAAAAACAAGTAGCGCTAAGGCACCGGATTTGTAAACTTATTTTCATATACGTTTAACTACATTTTGTTTTTCATTTTATTGCAATTGTAAAAATTATACGCTTTCTATATACGGTCCCTTGGCTTTGGTATGTCCTAGACCAAGTTATTGCGGACGTTATTCGTTACTTCATTCTCGCGGTAAAAGCCTATCGCTTTGACACCAGGGAAACAGGCACATGGGCTATTTTCATCGAATTAGTTTTATGACAAATATAAAAAGATTTCACTACTTCTGGTTCGCTTACTATTATTACCATAAGTATATGAAGCACCATTGAATTTGGTATTATGAACAATTACATAACTAGCTATTTTCCACGATTCTCTATTTGTGCTGTCGTTTGCTTATGCACGAAAGTGTACATTTTTTTATATCATGAAAATATACAAACAGGCCTACCTAAAAGCGAATTATAGAATTTGGCACATGCATTTAATGCATCAGATTGATCGTGCACTGCGCATTTGCCAATAATAGTTAAATAAATCAAGAATGGTGTTGTTGAAATGTCAACCAAAATAGAGCCAATGTTTAATTTAGAAAATAATGTTTACACAATTTTTATCATTTTAGAATTTCTAACAAAACATAATTAGTGAACAATGAATTTTAAATTGTATAATTTTATAAACACCTTGTTTCGTGGTAAAATTGATTCATCGTTATCTGTATCTGTAACGCATTCATGTATATATTTCTTAAGGCATCGGCTGCGGATTTATTACGTAATTCATTCATAGTGTTTATGCTAGTTAATCCAATAGACCTATACGAATGAGCAATCTTACTCATTTTTACAAAATATTAATTATTATATACAAATTCGTTTTCCAACCGTTTCATTTGCTCCTTAATTTTAAGACATCTCAAAGAAATGATTAACATTATTCAGACTGAGCTCGCGTAACATCATAAAACAAAACACATAAAACAACAAACATTCATCAAACGAACGGCGTATAAACGAACCGCTGCACCGAATCATGTATTTCAAACTCTAAGACCTAAATGAACACATGAAATACAATCCCGTCGCGGCACGATATCGTAGCGTTCAAATCGAACGGCGAGACATAAACCTATATTAAATAATTACAAATCTTAAACATAATATAAACTCAATAATATACATAATTACATTATAATATATTCGAAAAAAAAAATAACAAATAAGATCGACGAAGGAGGTACCGCCGTCGGTCGGGCCGCGGACGGGGCGATCTATTTACACGGAGGGCCCGCGAGGACGCGCGTACTCGCGGGCTGGCAGTGTTCCGAGGGTGAAGGGCGCCGGCGCCGCCGCGGCCGCGTCAGGGCCCGCGGCGGTGCGTGAAGTTG
>DWHO01004673.1:0-10878 GCA_018247575.1 Eurytides lysithous rurik
GAGCAAAAGATGAGCAGTGAAGAATGAACAAAACAAATCAATGGAATCGATGGAATGGCAAATGACACAGACTATAAATGATTATGAATGAAATATGAACGAATGAATTTGTAGATTAAAATTTTTATTAAAATGTTATAAAATAGACTAAGTAAATTCAAATTAATTTTTGTTTGATCAATAGCTATAATCTTTGATTGGTGGGAAATAGGATAGTAAAAAAAAATCAGAATATTTTAGGGTTTGAATTCAAAACTTTGAAATGAACCATGAACTTTATTAAACGAATATGACATTTGTTTAATATTGACATAAGCTTATGCAGATTGTTTTGGGGAGGTAAAGTGGAGGAAAGGTGGAGGCTAGATGGTCATAATATTAGTGATGTATTTATAATAAGGGCGTGTTACAGCGTCACCTCGGTCGTTGTTCGAAGTCTGGGTTGTGCGATTGCGCATTGTGACGTCGGAAGTACGCAGCTGCAGCAGTCCAATGTTATATGAGTTAGCAAAGGACGGAGAATAAGTTCATCGAGCGAATATACACTGGGTATGTTTAATGCTGTCGATATTTTGTGGGATAGGCGAGGGAATATCTGGATATACTTGTAAAATTTTCAGTACGTGCATCTAAGGTGCTTATAACTAATAATTGTGTATTCGCCTTCCGTCACATGAAACTGCTTGCAATTACACAGTGCCTTGTCTGACATGACTTTAGAAGACCCTTTTTACGTCGTCAAAGAGTAAGTGGATATTTTTTGGCTTTAGCAAATTAATCAAGGGCAAGTCTTAGGTGCCACTTGTTAATCACTATGAAATGATGACAAACTATTTTGTTTCACTTTTAACACATTGCTGGCATAAATTTCATGTAATACAAACAAATAGGCATTAGCTTGGATCTATCTTGTTGTTTTCAATGCAAATAATAATTTTAATGTTAATAAGGCTGAGAAGTTTTAATGTTTTGGTATTTATATGAATATATTTTATTTTTTAGTTATTGAATATGAATGCAGGTTTAGAATACATTTAACAAAGACAACAAACAAGATAACAAATTTAGTTCCTAAGTATTGTCATTTGGACCCACTGCCCACAAAAAATTGGGCATATTCAACTGCCATATATGCCCCATTTTGTTAATATAACAATAAATATATATTGTTTTTATGTTTTTATTTATTATAATAATTAAATAGATTATTAATGATTACTATAGCACTTTTAATTTATCATCAACAGTGAGGTGTTCAAGGCCTTAAACAAAACACGGGGTCTGTATTTACGCTGGCAGGAAATATCAAAATCTCCAACAATACCCAACAGCCCTGAAGTAGAATGGACATCAACAGAGCTCAGGAATGCACTCCGTAGCATTGAATGGGACTTAGAAGATCTAGAAGATACAATTAATATCCTTTTAAAAAAATAATATTTTTTGTTTCAAACAATTTTAATGAATTAAAAATTATTTTAAATTAGCAAAAATTGATAGTCATAATAATAGTCGTTTATAATTAGTTAACATTTTATGTGTACAGTATGTTGAAGTTTAAATTATGTACTACTGTAATTACAGTCCATTTTATGATATAATAATTTAAAAGGTTTGCACAGGCACAGTTGTATTGCAATTACCAAAAGGTTTATATTTTTTTTTACCGCAATAGAATTTTTTACTAAAATTTACCTGTTTCTCACAATTATTGTAGTTTTTTGTGGTATCAATATATGGATTATTCTCAGATTACCTATTAAAAATAAAAAGAAAAAATACAAATAGCACATAATTATAAATAGCATATTAATATTAGTTTATACTGTATTTTATAAGCGGAATTCTTTTAATATTTGATAAAAAGAAAATCGGTGACCCATCAGTTAATAGGAAAAAAGATTGTGCTAATACTCTAACATAGATCAAGTAGGCCAATATCCGCCCATGCATCACCAATGGTACTTTGATATTTCACCCACCTATTCCTTACAGGTGACCTATTTTATTGCCCGACCCTATAGGCACAAAGTAATCTATTTGCAAGTGCTAATACATTTCTTGTTATGTTAAAGCGCTAAAAAGTAAAAAAAATACTATCAAAGTGAGAATTTGCGCATGTTTAAATATATAAATTTCACATTTCCTTAGCAGTTATTTATACGTATTGTGGAGAAGAATTCTTCAAAATTTAAGATCGACAACAAAGAGATTTGCGAAAGGAGAACATTCATAGAAGCTACTAAACAAGAGGTGAAGGTATGGGTTACGATTTGTTTTTTTTAACATCTTTAATCGAATATTCCTCGTATAAGTGATGACGATTTACAATCACCGATTTCCAGGTAATGAAAGGCAAGATGAGTCTGAACAGGAATCGCGATAACGATGGAACCGCTCGCGAGCCGCTCCTCGGCGAAGAGAGCCCGATGCACTTCGGCAATTCCTGGACCTCCACCCCAAAGTACTCGAAGTACTCCAAACTGGCTAACCAGACGGACAGCCCTAACAGATTCGACATGTACAACGACAACGACATCTTGTCAATGCAAGACCGGATGCTAGGGAACCAAGACGACCAGCTCCATGTGATCAGCAACTCCGTGGGATCCTTAAAGACAGTCTCTAAGCAGATTGGCATTGAGCTTGATGAACAAGCTGTGTAAGTGTTGAGCTTTAACAAGTTTTTACAAACTGCCCTTTAATTCGGCGACAGCCCAACCATCTCCTTTACACTGTGATCTAAAGTCGCTTGTTTGCGTATGGCGACTGATCACCGCCTTATTTTGAAGTAAAACTATAAGATGGCAATTCCACCTATGGTAATATGAGTCAACTCTAAGTAACCTGAACAGTTTGGAGACTACTTTCGAAATTATCAATAAAGCAATCAATATAGCAATAAATCCCCCAGCTCGCTGCGTATGAGATGGAAACGAATGTATAGATATTTTTGTCCTCATGCGCGCATGATTTCGTTCGTTAACGTGTGAATCTATTGGCGTAATAGAGTATGTTAGTTTATAAGTGAATTTGCATATATTGTTTTTTTTTTTAAATTATTTTTTTTTTAGAATGCTGGACGATTTGAATACAGAACTGGAGAATGCCGATTCAAAGTTAGACTCTACCTTAAAAAAAGTTGCGAAAGTGCTTCACATGAGCAATGGTATGTTTCCGTGTAATATATCATTAATATAAATTAATATAATGGGACATCTCACACATTGCCATCTGATCTCAAACTAGGCAGTGCCTGTACTATGGTGATGAGACAACTGATATATATACTTATATATTTTTAAATATATGCTTATATAGATAAATGAATGTTTGTATGTTTGACCTCTATGCACTTTTTAGCCATTCAACCATTATCAAATTGAGATTTAAACTTCAGAGAGTTATTTTTTTTTATAGCCTTTACAGCAAATACTGCGTGAAAATAATTGTATGAAAAAGTTGAAGGATGGGCTACTTTTTTTTTTTTTTAAAGTATAATAAAATAAAACATTTTGTAACCATCACATCAATTAGAGAATGCATGTTAGAGGTGTGTATCTCTCTTCGTTTTTTTTTTATAAAATTCTACCTTAATTTCAGATCGACGGCAGTGGCTGGCTATCGGCATACTATTGGGTCTGCTGATGATAATATTGATACTGTTCATCATAATTTGAACACCGTATTAAAGTCACGTAAGCGACGACTTGTATTTAATGGATATAAATTATCCAGTCGTCGTTTCATTGCAATCTTGTATTATATTATAACACTGGTAGACGATTTCCATTCTGAAAACTACTTCAAGAGGGTCGGAGTTCGTTTCTAAGTTCACGTATATCTGGCACTATTTAATGTTAGGTATTATTTATTCGGTGTAAAATATTATTTATTTATTTATAGCGTAGAGATTGTGGCGACAGAGCATATTAAAAACAATGTTAATATAAGACTGATGTCTTATCAAGAGAAACTTTAGACCAAATGTTCGATTTTATTATACTGCTTTCATTGGGTATTTGTCTATTGGTGTAATCCAAAACTTCAAATGTGATTCAGTGTGTCAACACTAAATGCTACAAGTAACGAAATAAGTGATGTGTATCCTACGAGCAAATGAGGCTATTAATTGACAAATGACAATGTTATTGTGAAACGTTATGTTTTAATTATAGTATGGTCAAATGGTAAATAATTTAGAAGATAACATATGTAATATGGTATATATAACAACAATATAAAGTTGTTTTGTGGCGCAAACAACGTTGTTTTTTAAGGTACCAATTTTCTAAATTAGACGAGACACATGTTATGTAAATTTATAAGGTTTATTTTTCTAAATGGCAAGACAGTTTTTTTTTCTATATGAAATTTTGGCAACTTTACAATTTTCCGAACCGGTTTCAAATATTAAAATGTCACAATGATACGGATGTGACTAACATTTCGAGATAACTTTCTATACATGGAACTATTAATTCTTAAAAGGTAAGTGAGTCCACACGATTCGTAAATCTCAAGTCTATTAATGTAAATAATTATGAAATGAATAAAGTATCATTACGAGTTGTAACATTCCAAAAAAATAATGTTAAACTCGTGATAATCTCCTTAGTATATTTTATGTTATATTCCAATCGATAAATGTCAAAAAGTATGAAAGCATTTCCAATCCAATTGAAATTTCAAAAAACCATCATCAATATACTTACAGTTTTACGTCTTTTTTGCACGAAAAAAAAAAACATAATTATTCCAAATAACATTTCTCTGCGTCCTTCGTTTTAAAATTTTATTTAAAGTTCGGCTTGCCCTGCGTAAAGGCGTGTACCACTTTTTGGTTCTTTGATATTAGTGTGATATTTTATAATGATATTGTTAAAGTGGAGATTATTTTCTGTTTGAAATTTAGTAATATAGCATCGACAGTAGGTAGCAAGTATAGTCAAACCTCTAGTGAGTAACATAGATATATACGCGAACGAGAAAATTTTTCGATTATGATATATACAATTATATATTGATAAATTTTCTTTCCACTTCCATTGATATGTTCACACCGTTCGGATTCGATAAGAATGTAGCTATTAACACAATTTGACTCCGGCGGGAGGTGTATGACAATAATTATCTCGCTACTGTACTGATATACCAAATCCAATACAACGCACTATCCTCAATGCGTATATTGAATGATGCAATTATATACAATTGCATCGATATAAGAATAATGGTAAATATTGTCGTATGAAGGTTATTTCAATCCTGAGCGAAAGGTTCCGTAACTTAACCGTGGCTGTTCTGATGTCTGTGATATACTGTCAGCACCGTCCCACTAACATAACGGTTAGGCGTCGCAGTCGGCTAGTTATGGGTTAGTTACGATTGCAAATAGCGAAGAGACGTCTAGGTACTTGTGAGACCATTGTGCACTGTCGCTACGCCCAATTGGTCCCATCGTTTCCTTTGCAATTTATGTGTGTATTAATTTCATAGTGCCCGATATCGTTGAATGTCTAACGAAGTCGTTTTCAAGCCGATGGGTGAGAATTGTAATCGTATTTTGTTACAATTAGTACGTAGGTTAGACGTCCGAAGTGTTTTGCTTCACACTATTTGTGCGTTTCAATTATTTAATAAGAATATATTTTCAACCGTACCGTACTACTGTGGACCCATATCCGTTGGCAGTTGTTGCAAATAAATTTAATGGTAAATACTGTTTTCATTGTAGCAGATGAGGTTAGTTCCTGTAGTATATTTAAGGTAAATGCGGTTTAATAGTCGTTCGTAGAAATATATATATTTTTTATTTTTATTCTTAATTATATAGTTTCAATTTAATGTATTTCTATATTTGATTTAACAAAAAAAATTTTGTAGTCTAACCCTAAATATAATTTTGAATAATGACAGAAAATTGTTATTACGTACATTCGTGATGTCTTGAACAAAATATGCTGATATTAAAAAATGTTTCGTAACATATGTTAATTGATCGTGAGTGTACAATATAGATGGATACATCACAAGGTGCCTTAAGCCACTTGTGAAATAAAAAAAAGTAATATAAATTTCTCAATCATTCCTCGTATGCTGATGTATTTGTTTGTGTGTACAACCATTATAACTTCTAACATTTTAAATTATTGATAATGAAAAAAAAATAATCAGCCCCTTTGTCGGCAAAGAATAATTTAATATGAGAATTATTTATTATTAATGATGGCTGTAAATAAATCAATTAGGCGAGTCGCTGAAAGTAAATATGTATTTTTTTAAAAGGTACCTTATCGTGGCCAAACAATAGTAATTTAAGAATAGTTCATTAAATTATATTAGTTTTAGTTCCGAACACATTGACGTTATTACAATTATTTCTGATCTGTACTGGCCGAATTGTCAACAATGGCGTCGTACATTTCCGGCAGGTAGTCGTATTCCGGCTCATTTATATCTTGGTAGAAGGATTTTTTCATCGTGAACCAATCCAGGCTGTGCTCTGGCGCGAAGAGACTAGTAGAGTAATTTGAAAATGTTAATCGTTAGGATAATATAATGCGAGAGTAATTTACAAAAAATATTTTTGGTATCGCTCTATTTGGCAATTAATATTGTTACATTTCGATACTGAAGAGCTGTAAGATTATGTAAAATAGATGTTCGCTTGTTCATGAAGCTGGCTAACGTTATCAATTGAACGTTGTTTTTTTTTTAATAAAAAAGACAAGGGTTTTAAAACGTTAATCACGCTCACAACATTATTGATAGAAATAATAAAATGAATGAATGGTTTCTCAGATGATTGTCCACAGTAGCGATTTGTTTGCAGTACACATTTAAAACGATCTCAATTGATAAAAACGTAATACTTTTTTTAGGGTTGTTTCAATTCGTAATTATAATTAAGACACATTACTCGGTATTTTCTTTGACATATAAATATTTAAATAGACAGCAGTAGCACTTTTATTAATTAGCAAATTGTACGCTTTAATTTATTAAATAGAATTGATGTTCAAATAACTTGTCATTTTATTTTTGACACCTAGCCCAATTTAGCCCGGCTGAAAGGCTGTATCAAAACAATTTTTTTTAAATCACTAATTAAAAAAAGCATGGAAATGCTGTACTAAATGTCAGCTGGATCAGTCAGCTATCGATAAAAACAAATGTAAGTTATTTTTAACGTTTTATACTGTATTTCTTACCTGCTAATACAATTCATGTAGCCTCTTAAGAAATGACTTCGAAACATGTGCATAATATTGCTAAAACCAGTGCAATTAGTCCATTGAGCATCTGGCGCCATCATCATTGCAACTACCTTCCCCCGGCATATGAGCGGTGCCCCATACATACCCTTTAATTAAAAAGAATATTGTTATATACGTTCACGTAAGCTCTAAAGCAATTTGTGTTGAATTGTTTCCATTTTTTGGGTTTTGAATAAGAAAATATAATATTTATAACAAAATATATTTTTGATTTTCCAACAGAATGAAGAATTTTATCGAAACATTCACAAAAAGCAGGTCTCGCCTTGCTTAAGATCTCTTTCCAGCGCTGACCCAAGTAACCGTACCGCCGCCCACTATTTGATGCCCTTTTTTCGAGTAAAATGGTCCAGTGGTGGGCGTGAACCGGGCCTTAATAAAACGCGGCAGAAGTAAACTCTGCCTAGGACCACCCACAGCCGGAGGGATCTTTGCACCGTCGGCGGGTTTCCCTCCGGGTGTCCTCCGGCTGGTCGGGTCGGGGCACCGGTCGTGGGGTGCTGTCAAGAAGTGCTTCTGTTGTCCGTCACCTAGAACGCACAGGATCTTACCCCGGATGCGTTCTTAGGTTTCCATCATAGCGGACAAGCAGGGGAAGGACGTACACCTACGCCTATACCTAAGCCATGGTGCACGAGGCCATAGGTCCTTCAAGATATTTTCACGAACATTATCGAACCAGGGAACCATAGAGCACCTCAGTGTACGCTAAGGCCGCCCTACCAAGCACGATTTGACGACTCACCTCCACCTGAACACGAGGAGAAGAAGGAGGTATGGATGTAGGATGTATCTCGACCCATGCTGGGAACGTCGGCAGAACGACAAGTGGAGGAGGAAGGGGGCTCATTGAGAGCGGGATGGACTCTACATCTTAAGCGATGTTAGCCTCTATGCTCTTGCAAGAATCTCAGGTCTCATTTCATCTCCATTTTCCGGGTGATTCAGCGCTACCTTTCCAAGTGTAGCCGCGCAGCCCCTACAATTGTATAGTTTTGCTACGCCCCTCCTGAGGAGCTCCCTACTGAAGTGGGTGTAAATTTAAATATTACTTTTGTGTAATGAATTATGTGTTTAGCACATAATTCATCTATTCACGCTATTAACAAACGATGGCTCAACTATTACTTTTAACATGTTTTGTTAGTTATTAATAACTTTTTAATTTATTTATTTATTTAATCGTAATAAATGTAAATTGCAAAATATCACATCTTTCTCTTTACCGCAACAACAATCCAACAATATATAAAATATTTTGACTTCACTTAATTGAGTGATTACATTAGCATTCTTTGTATGTGTTGTTACAACGTATTAGGCATGGAAATGATTGCTATTCGTTTTTGTATTGCATTTCATGCATGTCATTCATTGTCATTTGATGAAATGATGATTTTTTGTCATATGATTTCACATGTAATGATTTTTATTTCACAGTGGACTAATACCACATGTTACTGGGTGCTTCTAGTAATGAATTATGAATTTGTCATAAAATTGCTACGTATATGAAATGTAACACATTCGTTGTTTGATTTTTGCGTTACGTATATGTACTATGTGGAGTATATTTTTTATAATCAATGAACGTTCCCTCATACTTGACAGGCTTGGGATTGACGATATAAATATTCGAGCCTTTAAAAATTCCGAGTGTGTGTTTGATTAGTCAGTATTTTAAAGCTTGTTTTTTTATAATTTAGACTATTTACATATATAAATAAAAATAAGTTTTAGCGTATATGATGAATAAAAAAGCAATGATTTTATGCGACTTGTTACAAAATCATCAGCTGAGAAGATAATCTAATCCTTACGATGCTTACTTTAAAGTTCAACAAACGAGGATGTTTCAACCTGTTACTTGTATAAATTGTTACAAGGAAATCTAAACCTAAGGTCGCTAAATTTAAAATTCAAATATCAAATGCTTATTCAAGTCGGAGTTCGCTTCTTTGTCACCGGTGTTGAGTATTTTTGTCTTTTTCTAACACCCAGTACAAATAATTTCTACTCGCTCGCTTGCACTTATCGATTTCGCTCGCCACATCGTATGAAATGATTAAAATGCGACTGACCTGCGATGTCGCAGATCAGTCGCAGAGAGTTACTTGTGTGTGACAGGAAGTAACAGGTGTAACGAATGACAATTATATCATATGATTTTTCACATACGAAACACTACTTATGAAATGTTACATGCTACATATGCTGGCTAGATTAATTTACAATATTCTTCGGTTTCTTGCCTTAGTTATTTTTATCTGTTAGAGGACTATTACTATGTCGCGCTAGGTTCAATCATTCATCAGAACTCGTCAGAATAGCATGTTCCACCGATCCCTGTGGTACTATGGCGTTCTCACATTAGAAACGCACGCGTTTCTGCGAGAGAAATATGAATAATACTTTAAGGGAAGTGCTCTTACTCTTCTAGGCCAACGCTTAGTGAGATGTGCTTAATGAGTGATGGACCAAAGATACACGGAACTCTTCTCTGGTAAACAGTGGTTTATGGTAGCAATGAAATATAGTATGATCCGAGTCCGTCAAAATATTATAACATCATCGTTTTGTCAATAAATTAAAAACCAAATACCATAGCGTAGCATAACTTAACTTTTATAGTAACATATCACAGTATATTTATACTATATAACTTTTAAATATTTACTTAAATCATGGCAAATTAATGATACCTGTTGATATATTCCATGTGGAAAAATACTTACGTGACAGGGTTGAGCAGTTTTATCGGGCTGTAAAAGAATAATGTTATTAAATAGTTTTTAACTCACCAATTAACATGAGGCATAAAATCAAAAGTAATCATACGCACGAATAGAGAACAAGAGTTATTTATAGACATAGCACCGTATTATATTTAGCTCAATCGATTAAAATTGTAGATAACAAAACAGTGACATTGTTCGCGGACAGCACTTTAATTTTTATTTGGGAACGTTTTAAGTTTGTATTTTTGAAATATAAACGATTATCTCTTATTTTTACCAGTTATTAAGTTAAAAGTGGCAATTAATTATTACTTACGTCCCTAATACACATGTAGGCGCTTTTGTCGGAGTATCCCAAAAAACCGAGATTCTGTAGCGCCTTCTGATATGTGATCGATAACGTATCACACCACAAATGCTTCTTCGCGATATTCAAATATTGAACTCGCAGGTTCTTTTGCAACAGGAACTTTTTCCTTGGATATATTTTATCCTGATAAAGCAACGCAAAGATAAATACATATTATTGTATGTTAAGAATAGACGTTTACGAAATATCTGTTAAAATTAAAGTAAATTATGGATTTTTACGTTATAGACTAGCCACTCCAAAATCCGTGAATTAGTTTCATTTTAACAATGTGTAGTATTCGCGTAATTTCAAGAAATCATTTACTTTATTTTTTCATTTTAGAAAGGGAATCCGATATACGTTAAACAAGTTAATGTTAAAAAAACGCTTTCGTAAAGTTCAGTTAACATCTTTTGAATCGTACATTTCGCATCGCAACGTACATCGCAGTAACATCAAGACGAATCTTACTACTTAGTAAAAAATCAGTTTGTTCGTTTTAGATTTA
>DWHO01004674.1:0-10878 GCA_018247575.1 Eurytides lysithous rurik
CTATGAAAATAACTGAAATAAACTAATCGAGCTGTATTAACATCAGTTAATTGTCTTACTTTCCTCACTGCAAAGGCGGCTGCGCTGAGTTTACCTGCGAGTGTTGAAAGATGTGCGTTCCACTGGAGTTTTTTATCTAAAGTTACACCTAAGAAAACAGTGGAATCAGTCAATTCTAAATAATTTTAACAATTATTCTATTGTTTATTATCCTGACGGTACCGCTGGAGGCAGTGACAGTGGCGGGGTCTCGGGTTCAAGTCCCGCTGTCAGGAGCTGCTTCGATCCGCCGCGTCCACGACGGCCGGCCAATGTATCTCTGGAATGTGAGAGAATAAACGATGAGCTCTATTAACAATATAAACATTTAAGGTGGAACAATTTGAATTAAGCGATCAAGAAAGTAATAGCTTCTTAGACGTTTCACCCCTTTGGAATTAGTTTACAAAGTCAACCACTTTAGGGTTTTATCTTTACTTATTAAACTTTACATTGATATATATAATATCAATACATTACATATTTACCTTGGTATAAAGTGTATTAGTGATGCCAGAGTGACTTAAGTTTAAGAAAAAGTATATAGAGTTTTAAAAATTCTGACGGATTCAAATCGTATTCCTATACTGAAAGACGCCATCATCATCATACCCATCGAAACAAATCCCCGAAAAGGGTATGTTTATCTATAGGAAGTTATAGGGATATATATATATATATAAGGGTGTTTTTTTACTCCGAAAGGGATTCGATCCCACCACTCGCGACACTGAAACGAATACCTTAACAACTGTGCAAACCTAGTCATCAGACTCAAGTAATATTTCAGTATCAGCCCAAAATGCTATACAGCACCAATTTTTTGAAGTTTTAGCTTTACTTATTTGCTTTTAAACGGGTTATTGATTAGCAAGAAGTCGAGTTCATTAAAATTATATTTGTATTGAACTCTGAATTTCAGGACACCAATGTGCCCTTCATTTAACAGTTACCGTGTTCTTACCATTGATAAAGAAAATTATGAAATAAGTAGAATAAAGTGTACTGAGTATCGACATATTATTAAGTAAAGAGGTATATTTGTGTCCCTTATTTAGCTTAATGCGCGCAACGACGAGTGTGAAATTTGGCTTAGTTAATGTTTAAGTATACAGATGACAAGTGTAGACACTTGAAATTAAAATATGACGTGAGCCAGGTGTGTGCCTAATGGCTGTGCAGTGTTAAACTGCACGAGTTAAAAAAAAATTAACTGTACGAAGTTCCTTCTGCCAGGCAATGACGCTAGCAAGATTGTCTTTAAAATCGGAGCAGACTGGTGCTTACTCACTAATTATCGGCGTTAAAATAACTGGTCATGTTTTGCTATTACCCTATGTGCAGTGGCAGTACTACCATACAATCCCCAAAAGCCCGCAGCACTCAAATTTAAAAATAAACTACTCGGGATTTATCTGCTAATTAAGATTTATAAATTTTACTCTTTAGTAGGGCAAGCCGGGCTTTTGGGCTTGTATGGTAGTGGTAGTACCGCCACTGCCTATGTGAACTTATCAAAAGCATCCTATCTCTTTATAACAAATATAACAAACAATTTGATATTGATATAACAAGATACTCATGGTTTAATTCAGACTGTTGACCTTTCACCAACTAAAATGAGGAAAACGACGTGAGGAGGAGGGATATAAAATCAAAATTTAATATATATGTAATAATAATGTCCTCCCGACCGATTCCTAAGCTAAGTGCGCAGGATATAACATCATCACAAAGTATTGCCCTCCGCGGGATTCGAACTCACGACCTCCGTTTTATAAAGCGCGGGCCTACACTATAGATGTATACTTTGACAAAAGTGTGATCTATTTTCGACCGGTTATTCGTTACTGTCATGGACTTTTTGCAAAAAAAAAGTATTAACTTAACGGTGGCAGTGTCACGGTAAAGCTATCGCTGCTGCTGAATAGGCCGGCTCAAACCGGATAAGTACCACAACCTCACAGAAAATCGGCGTGAAGTTTAAGTGTTTGTGCTCCCGCTCCAGTAAATGAGGTGGGAGGTGGCTCACCCCCTCCATCCCCCTTCCTTCGTGTGGCTTTCCGTTCCAAAACATTCCACCTTAAAGGTCGGCAACGCTTTTGCAAAACGTTCGACGTTGCAGTCTGTAGACATAAATAAGAATAATAATAAATGAACAGAGCATCGTCGTATTGCATTAATTTTAGCTAATTGACTCGCTTCTGTACACTTGTAAAGTCTGATTCTTCCAACAGCCCTTTATCAGTTCAACATCGATGCCTACTCGATGTTTTAGCCCGAAACTCCTCAAAGTGGCCCTTTAAACGTCGGTCCGAATTAAAAGGCGATTGGATGTCGAACGGACACCGCTCCGGCCAAGTCGCTGCGTACATCAATGGTGCCGCCATCTTTGACGCGCCGCTTTGTGCGCTACCGAATAAACACCATACGTACGGTGACCACGCAGCTTTCAGTTTAAGACATAACGGACGGGCCCCGTAGATTTACGTTTTTCCATTCTGACATCCTAGGCCGGGCCATGTAGATCTACGTTTTTGCTTAAATTTTAGGAACGTTGCGTTAGTTTTTTTATTTTACAGATTTTTTCTTGGTGCCATTAGTTTGCACTATCTGCCTGTTGTTCCTACGGTGTAGTTTCGATTTTAGGAAGTATTTCCAAATAATTTTATAACGTTAAAAATGGCCCGTCCGTTAAGTGTTAAGGAACGGTTTCGGCTTTCGGTAGTCTCTTAAAGCATTCCCCTAAAACGACGTGTAGTAGACGTGATCCCACTTCTGTGCCTGAAATAATAACCTCGTATGACATGTAACATCTTCTGGGTAAGCGTGAAGCTCGTGCGAAATACTTGATTCTTTTTACGTGATTATGTTCTTCTGTTAATGTTGATTAGAGATATTCTCGAGGCATGTGAAAAGCTCAAGTGACAAACAAACGTCCTTCGAATTATACACAAGAGGCAAACATTTAAATTGAATTTTTGAATAATTGATTTCTAGCTACAATCGATTAACCAAAAAAATTAAATCAATAGGTTTCGTGTTTGAATATTTTGTAATCGTTTTGAACTAAATTAAATGTGAAAAAAAAATTTTTTGAACACCCTTAGTGAAAAATAGGAAATAGGTTCGTTTCAATAACTGCAAATGTCGATGCTGTGTTTTGCGATGATAAAAATCAACGTAAACTGAGTCGTGGAGAAACACATTTATGTTTTTAAGTTATAACGGTACAGTAGATCATCATACAACATGGTATAACGTATATATAATATTTTGGACCAGCAAATGATGTCCCTCTGTTTTGAAGTCTGGATTACTATAGTTAATGAAATACGAAAAATGATGTGAGATAAAATGTCATATAAATTAAACACGCTTGATTTTGACAAAATTTGAACTTTATGACAGAGAGACGATTTTGTCTCACATGAAAAGGTTATAAACATTTTAGATATCATTAACACCCACTCACACACTTGTAATTGAATATGATTTTAGAACTTTGGATATAAATTAAATAGTAAAAAACAAATATGCTAAAGTTTAATATTGAAAGGTGGACACACTATTCGCACACTATACGGTATTCATTACTTGATTTTCAATTGATAATTAAGCTCGTGTTACAATATTACTTTCTACTTGCCCGATTGAAAGACATTCTTTGAGACGCTCTTGTTGGGGAAACATTCTATAGCCTTTGTGTTTCAGATAATTTATTGAAGCAATTATCAGGCATTTCACAATAACATCGAGAAATCATCGTTATTTATTGCAATAGTAGGGTTAAATATTAATTGTGAAATTTGCTATTGAAAGTATTACGGCTTTTTTAATATGGTTACTTGCTTTCTCAGATACTGGTTTCGAAAGTGGCTTTTGCAGTAATTAGATATACAGGTGATGATATTTTTCCCATTTTGATTGTGATGAAACTGTAGTAGAACGTGGTTTATATTTTGCTAACTATCCCAGACATTTTGAAGCTTTACGCTTTTGAAACTTTTTTGGTGCCTTTGGTCAGGGCTGGATTTAGAGGTTTCTAGGGCAGAATGCACAGTTTTTTTCAGTCGAGTTTTCCAAAAATATATATAAATATCGGGAAATCAAGTAAATTATTTAAAAAACAAATATCAATACGTTTATACGTTTTCTTTTGAAGTCTATTGCGGTAGGGCTTTTCTTTTGTTGGTGAGGCCGCGGCGTTCTAGCCCCGGATCGCCCCTCTTAAATCTGGCCCTGCGTTTGGTAAACATTTTTATTTAATTTTTATTTTTTTGGACTAAAACTGCTGAATGGACTGCGATAGATTATGCTTCACTTTTAAGTTAAGGAAAAGGCTGTTCGTCGATATGAGTTTTACTCAAACTAGTTCAACCGTATTCAAGTTTAGAAACTTGTAACAAACACACCTTCACAATTGTTTGAAGTATAGATAGACAAAGATAGTCGCTACGCAGGTATAACTGTTTTCAGAGCCACTTTGAAGCTTATCATATGTTGCAGTATTTCCAAGCAGGTGCTAGCACTTACCTATCTTCTCTATTGATAAAGGTGGTTTCTTTATTTTAATTTTAATAACCTCGCTACCAAGGTACTATTAGTGCTTTTGTATAGGTCATATACTCAAAAATATATAATTTAAAATAAGTAAATTTTAATTATATATAAAAAAATGGTATATAACAATAATGGATAAATATTACATACATTTTCTATTGTAAGAAGTTCCCCAGCGTATAATCGAAATTATAATTTCAATAAAATATCCGCGGAACCGACCACAATTGGTTGGACAGTTGGCGGAAAAATCGCATAAGGATCTTGGGCAAATAGTGGCGGGACTCTGGGGATTGGCCAATTCTACTATCATACAGTCATGTGAAATACTACTGTGAGGTGTAATATCACCAATAAGAACTAGGCATAGAGATATGATCTATCGTCTAGATATGAGTGAAGAGCA
The DNA here is from genome assembly GCA_018247575.1 of Eurytides lysithous rurik. Classification (NCBI taxonomy): domain Eukaryota; kingdom Metazoa; phylum Arthropoda; class Insecta; order Lepidoptera; family Papilionidae; genus Eurytides; species Eurytides lysithous. Next base: position 5,009 of record DWHO01004674.1, read on the forward strand.
GAGTTAAGCAGTTTTAAAGTCTAGTTTTCAAAATAAAATTTGACACTGTGTTGTTATAGCTGACCGTTCACCATCGGGCTATTGATTTGCTATTTTTTACAAAAAGTCGAGCGAATCTGGAACGACATTTTTTCTGTTGTCAGTTAGAATCAACGGATGCCTAAATAAGGTCTGAGTACAGAGTTCCGTGACGAAACGAAAAAAATATACGAAAGTAAATGAAAAGTCGGTCCAATCCGTAAATTAGACATTTAACGACCATTTGTGGAATAATATTATAGAACCGGAGATCCTATCAAAGGCTGGGATCATAACTACAACCCGATTTACCTGATGAATAGCCATGAGTATAAGTATTTACTATCTGTTTCCCAAGTTTGATAAAAATTTTAAAATATATGAAAATATATTTTTTTTAAATAAAAATAATTAGTACTGAACTGACTTAAGATTTTGTACTCAACAAATTCCATATGCGTACCAAACTTTTAAAAAGATATAACAGATTTTTCTTCAACCCGGTGACAATCATTATCTCGGATCATTCAGGGTCATGAAAATCATGATGATGTTGTATGTCGAGTGTACTCGCATCTATGCCTCAATTGGATAGACGTTTGATGCTAGAATATACCAGTTCTCAGTCTCGTATAAGCTGCGGTTGAAAATCTTAACCATAAAGACATAACAATGCTTTCACTAAAGATATAGAGTATTTACGCCTGCATGCACTTGCTTATACACTTTTGAAGTAAAAGCATTTACCGCCGCGCTATAAGATACATTTGTTCGTTTGTTACAATTCGATATCAGCCTGCACCGCCACGCGACTTGGGAGGTTGCGGCTCTTTGTGGGATTATCCCGGGAATTTGCGAATCCCGCTTTGTACTCCAGAAGAAACAGCCCGCCACCGTTCGTCGGTAGCTTTACGTTACTTATATCCCGATGATTTTTTCTCCCGACACCGTCTGCGTTAGTCCGCAATAGATTGGGATTCGTTTATTTTTTAGGTAACAGCCCTCGTACCTGTTGGAAGATCGTTTTTTATTCAATTGGACAGTGTTTGGATATTGTAACAACTAATCTTGGTTAATATGGCCTTAGGTTACTACACTATATCTATTATAACTGGTATTACTAAGTAGTAAATCTTTTTGACATTTTGTACTACTAAACTATTTTTATATTTACAAAACTGTGACGGTGGTGTGCTATATCTGTTCATTATAAAGTGTAATTTACATCGAACGTGTACTCATTATACCATTCTTACTTTTAAGAATTGAATCTTAGCAGTAAAATTTTTCTTTCATTAAGGTTAAGTATATTCGCAACATTGCAAGCTCTGTGTTCAATTAACGAGTCCTCCCAAGTGCCTTATTTATAAAATATGATTTGCCCGCTATGATTTATTTATTTATTTATTTACGTACACGTTACATACCACGGTACTATGGAACCTGCTGACTCAGTATCACGTACCGATCGCAGGCATGTTCTCCTGAGAAATGTCGCAATGATGGAAACGCTGACTTTACAATACGAAGCTCGCGGACTGACGACAAGTCTTACTTCCCTTCACACTTCGAAGGTGGTCAGTTCTAGTTTGTAATTTAGCATGTAACTCTTAATTAATAAATTAATTTTTATGTAAGTCGGTTTTTTTCGAGTCCTCCTGCGTCGGAACTCGTAATTTACACATGGAAAAAAAAACAGTTGATATAAAGAAAATTGAATACAAAGGCACTACTTATTCCAAAATGAAATTTCTTCCAGCAGGCCCCTCCTAAGTGGAAAGTTTTTTAAAATACGGTATTACGTGTGTACTATACAATTAAATATAAGGTATGTAATGTATGATTTGGATTTTGTACCATAGGTCATTTTCCTATTGATCATAAAGTGTAGTTATGCTAAAATTCGTGTTACGCTATGCTATTCATGGTGGATGAATGACAAACCATCAAAGTATGAAACACACTTTAAAATTTATAACATTAATAAGAACTAGGCCAAGTTGAATGCGAGTGAAAGCTTAAAGGTGACACATTTTTCAAAGGTTGTTAATGCCAAATAAATTAATTAATAAACGAATAATTTAAGTTTTTACAAACGCCATAGTCTTAAGGTAAATTTAAACAATATTATTGTAGCTAATTCGATATTTATTACACTTAAAATATCGAGTTATCTCGCGAATGTTGACCTGTCGTAATTATTAAGTGTATATTTATATGATAACATTGTATATTTTTAAGCGCTTCATATTTTTTTACATATCAAGTATATTCCTTAGTACAACGTCTTCTACACTCTTAGAATTTCAAACGAGAAAGTTGTCGTCATATTTTTGTTTAATACGGTTTATTGCAGACAAACGTTTGTTTTAATTCGTTGTAGGGGAATACATAGAAAAGGAACTATTTATTACAAACCAAAGAGATGAGATTTTGCTGCGCAGACCATAAAGATAGCCAGCTATACTCAACCTATGGTACACGGGCCGCATGCGGCCCGCCGGGATTTTGTGGTTGGCCTATCTAGTGTTATTTAGAACATTTTGAATTTCGCGCCTACAAGAAAAATTGACAGCGAGTAAATAGGTTCATAACACTACCCAGCCGCGGTGTGCAGTGCTATTATTGATATGGTAATTTATCGTAATCACGCCAATTGATTTTTTTAAATCAACTGCAGACATCTGATTGTGTCACGGAAATACGTCATTTTGCTACTTTCTAACCGACTACAAAAAAGGAGGAGGTTCTCAATTCAACTGTTTTTTTTTATGTGTGTTGTTACCTCGTAACTTTGGACTAGTCGTAACGATTTTAACGATTCTCATTATATTTGAAAGCTGGTGCTTGTCGTGTGGTCCCATATAAATTTTATGCGTATTTTTTTTTGTAAACGGTATATCGCAAGGCTTCAGTCGAAGGTTCAGATTTCCTCAGAAATTTTATTCTGATTGCACTTTGAACTACGAACATATGCTTAAAACTAAAATAGGATTTATATGATGTCGGTTAATAAGTTTTATAAAAAATTCAATTTATTACATACGACAAATCAAGTGTTTGGATTAGTGATGTTGTGTATTGGCTGTTTTTAGTTTCCAGTATATAGTTCAATAATTTTTAATTTGGTTTTTTACTAACAACTGAATAATTTGAATTAAACAACTGCTTATCATCAGGGACACTGCAAAGTATTTGAAACATCAGGAAAGAAAAAAAAAGGTTTAAATATACGCGACGAATTCGTTCATAGTTGCTTCATTCAATTATTAATATAAATAAACAAAAAATAATGCAATTTAATATAGCTTACCTATGGTTGCAGCTTCATATCTCGTCAAGAATCTGGCAATATACAATTATATAAATAAAAAGAACCAAAAAAAGATTCTGAATTTCAATGCGCCAATAGCGACATTTTTTAATGTAAAGATTTGTCTGTGCAAGGGAAAGTTGGCGGCAGCTCCCGCAATGAGCTTTTAAGACGGATTTAAATTCTCGATTGTCACGTGTAATGGATATGCAGCAGAGCATGAATAGGTTTGTGTTTGTTAAGAGCCAACACCTTCAAGCGTCGTCGTTGTGGAAGTTTTCATTTGTTATTTCACAGTGACCGCTGGCGATATTGTCATGTTGAAAAAAAATAAATAAAAAAGACCCACAAAAAATATAACTATAAACTATAACTATAATGTATACGTAATCTTTGAAGAGCAGAGTGTATGTCCTTAATGCTAATTTTGATACTCTATCTGTATTTATGGCATGCGTTGTGCTTAATTCGTTTTAGTACAAGTAAGGAAATAATAAACATATAGGGTTATCCGTTTGTCATTCGTTGCCTGTAAACCATTTGTGGTTAAAATTATATATGTGGTCAAATATAAACCTTTTTAAACATGAAACTTTTCGACTGAATTGATTTTGTAATTCAGAGCGTTTGAGCGTGTCACATAACTCATCGGCAAATAACTCATGTTGGTAGTATATTTTCTTAGTGGCAATACCACACTAATATCACTTTATGAATAATAAGATTTTTTTACCAAATCGTTTTATTGCGAAAGATATATTATCACCACATTTAAATGCGCGATTTTTTTCTGTCTTTTGTTATAACTGCCACAAAAAGAATCCGTTAGTTTATTTGATTGTATAAGCTCAGTCGACGCGCAGTATTATCGAATGTAACCTTTGTCACCTGCTACCATATATATATATATATATATACGAAGTAATTATCTTCGATACATTGGCGTTCAAAATATTGAAGAATTGGAATAACTAGTAACCGTCATTCTCTGTGCGGATTTTGCAATAATACTTTTTTACGCGGCTTATTCGGCCTCCTTTGAGATGGCCAATGGCTCTCACCGAATTCGCTGGCTGGAGGCGATAAGAGCTAGGAACTAGTCTGCTGCTTTTGAGCCTGCACCCAAAAGCGACAGGCCTTCCAGGTCCCAGCGGCGGACCTAGCTTTGGGTCCACCGCTCACCATGTTTGGCCGGACAGGCTAGGGAGAACAGCGCATCGTAATACCGACACTCCTCTACTGCCGCGGCCCCATCACGCCGTATAAGCAGTGCGACCTCGCTTATTTGCGGAGAATAGGGAGAGCGGCCTACGTAACAAATACACTCCTCATCCCCCGCGTCTCCACTTCAGGTGCAGAGGGCAGGGAGCTGCGGACACATCACTCTAGACCTGTCTGGCGCAGAGGCGGTGACCTCTTAATAACGACTTCACTAAGTCACCGTTAGATGGCGTCGACGAGAAGCCGGAATCGATTTTTTGCATGCCCATTCGACGCATAGTTCGTTTTACTTTTCAGGCCATCGGGTGATCAGCCCGTAATGCCTTAATCCAAATAAGAAACAAAAACACAAAGTCAGCCCCTCGCGGGGTTAGAACCCACTACCGATTCTTAAAGCGCGGGGCTATACCACTAGGCAGTGGCGGTACTACCATACAAGCCCAAAAGCCCGGCTTGCACTACTAAGGAGTAAAATTTATAAATCTTAATTAGCACATAATTTTGGGCTTGTATGGTAGTGCCGCCACTGCCACTATGCCACAGGGACCAGTGTTATATTGAATGATAAAAACGTTGAAGAGAAAACTTTCTCCTGCGCGAATCGTGTTCTCACGTCAGGAGTCATTGATCTGATGCACCGTTCAGTTTTATTTATTCCAACGGCCGATGCATAATAATGCGCGTTTATCATCAATCTTGCGGGCGCCGCGGGGGTTGGCACACGGGACCCGAAGGCTGATTAGAGTGGGGAAGACTTAATGACGCAGTTTCTCGGAATGTCAGCGGTTCAAAGTGTTCGGTAGGCTAATTTCTTTCCAATCAAGATATCACGTTATGATTATTTTGTATCTAGTCAAGTGTTTAAATTATTAGATCAATTATTAGAATGATGTATTTGCAATACATTTGAATAATAGTAGAAAAAAAAAACTATTTTTCCGTAGGTCATAATAGGTTTTTCATTGAAGTAGTTACGTGGAGTTTTATTATAAGTCAACGACTTGTTTTCTGAAATGCAAAGGCAATAAGCAATAAGCTTACTATTAATTTGTTTGTTTTTTATCCTTACCATAGTATTATTCTTTACTCGTCTTAATGGATTCTCTTTTTTAATTTTTATCATCAAGTAGCACGTGAGGATGATAATTTTAAAATGCGTGGTCGCAAAAAATTGAAATATTCAGTACAAGCTTTTGTTTCAGTACTGTGTTGTTTATTTTTTCTTTTCGTTTATATATCAAACAATTTTTTTTTTATGTAGTAGGCTGACAAACGAGCAAGCGGTTCACCTGATGGTAAGCGATTACCGCCGCCCATG
>DWHO01004675.1:0-10877 GCA_018247575.1 Eurytides lysithous rurik
TTCAGTTTTCAACTCAAAGCACGGGTTTTTTCGCGATCGAGCAGTCAATCGGAGTGACTGCACCTTTGTATTAATAAGTTTCCTCACTGCAAAGACGGCTGCGCTGAGTTTTCCCGCGAGTGTTGAAAGATGGAAGTTCCGCGGGAGTTTTTTTTATCTTAAGTTATACCCAAGAAACAGTGGAATCAGTAATTTCTCATCAGTAAGTGCTTCATGTTATAAAGAAAACTGTGAATTTTACTTTTTACATTATGTAAGGTAAATTCCACACAACTAGTTTTCTTGGCATTTAGTATTAAATTGTTAATTTCGCAAGCAGTTAAGTAGGCGTAACAGAGCACTGTTTTTACATGGAATTTCTGATTTAAGTAAGAGGCAATAAGATCAAACGCAGTATCGCGTATTCCATAGTGGTATGATTTCAGTAATAATGTTTAACGGTCCACACAATCAAAGGCTTTGGATAAATTGCCAAAACATCCCTACTGCATTCTTCCATGCATCAAAAATATGCTTAAGGAGCTTAGCACCCGCATCTGTTGTTGATTTTACCTTTGGTGTAGCCACGCTGTTCATTATATATTTATTTGGATGCTATTTAGCTATGATTCAGTTCTCGAGTCGTAAATAGACATTGCCAAGAAGAAAGAACGTCGATCGAAACACTCTCAGTTATTTAAATTATCAACACAACCTTTTTGACCCACCTTTTTCGGTAAATTTCCTATTAGTGCAATCGAAACTAGCACTTGCCGCTTTCTTGAATCTCATTTGATTTAAGGGTTTAGTGCGACAACTGATATGGTGGTCTTATTTCAATAAAGATTATCAACAAATATTTCTCTACAATAAAAATTGTGCGGATACTAGGCATAAAACTTTCTGATAATACCAAAATACTAATGATAAAAAATCAATACAAAAACAGTTTTATTTCTTCCAAATTTATTGAACACGGTAAGCGCTGTAAATACATTCAAAATAATTTGGATATCATATGATACGACATGGTTACACATAATTTGTTTGTAGCAATTATTAATACCGGTAAAAGGTAACTTCTACAACAGAAAGTGGAAAACGATTCATAAAGAAATGTGAATCCATGTGAAAACCGGACTTGAACATGTCTTCTCAACACCACGTGAAGATCCACACGATGTCGGTATACTTAAAAAAAATTGCACCGAACACATTAACATTAATTGGTGGGCATTAAATAGAAAAAATCCACAGGGCACACGATTTCTTTTATTGCTACAGTGCATTGGGCATCATCAAAATATTTAATCAGTTAAATATTTTTTATTTTTAAGGAACAATTTAAAACGCAAATAAGCTATCATCATTTGAAAAAGAAATTTCTGTGAGACTAACATGAGATTATATTACCATAATTAAAAGAACTATGAGCAATCATCTGCAATAGATATAATCTTCAATAGCACTCGTTTCAAGTTATCAAAGCAAACCATTGATATGAACAAACTTAATGACGGACGAATGTGTACGGCGACGGGTCTCCTTGACAAGATATGGACAAAATCTTTGTAGTACCATCAAGGTAAAACGGTAAACAAATTACTTACAAATAGCATGCAAGGTTCAGACAGATCAAACCACGTCAACTTATAAAACAATAACTTTACAAGAAAATCAGTCTAACACAATAGCAGCAGCCAATTCTAATGGAGCTTAATCAGTCACAAAGCACACGCATTGTGTGGTGCTAATCAGCCGAATTGGAAGTATCGTAATGGAACGAACATTTCGTAATTGGAAACAACCTGGCATATTTTAATAAGAGGACACTGCACAGCGTAGTAAATGTAAAAACCTACTCACTTTGCAAGAATAGATGGACTTTTTTATAGTACAAGATAAACAAAAAGTTCCAAAATATATCTATACTTGTAAAATATACACAATATTTTTAAATTACATTTATAAATAACATGTTATATTTGATAGTTTTGTCTGGGTTTGAAATTAAATGTCTTAAATAATTATGAATATAGTCAGAACAATTATTAAATCGTATAGAATTATGATTGACATACATTTTACCTAAAGATTCTTACGCTTAACTTTGAAAAAAATTTCAGGCAGGAAAAACTATCCCCAACATACTAGATAATCATATTATCAATATAACCATAATGATAATAAAAAATATTATGAAAGAATATTTTATTTGTTCAATGTGTTCGATTTAACTCTATTTGAGATGATGATTATCTAGGAAGCGATGGGAAAAAATCCCTCATTTTGAGTTTGGCCCCTGGCCGTACAGCTGTTTCCCAAATTAAAGTAAATATAATTAGAGGTAAAATGAGAGGAGTACGTGTATATATACTTTTCCCATGGATTTTCAAATTATTTGTATTACATTGTGGCATGACATAGTGAAATTAGATGGCCTCACTTTAGATCCAATTGATCTAACCGCTGCCTCTCTATAGTAACCACCCATTGTTGACATCGGTAGTCTTATCTATTATTAAAGATTACGAACGTGTTACGTGCATTATTCCGTACGAGGCGTGAATAACACCAACTTGCTTTTTTCTTACATGTTTCCTTAATACGATATCTATTACAAAATCTCAGCTTTATTCTAATTGATTTTCAATTTAAATTCAGGGGTCAATAATATATCACCCCTTGAGAAAAGAAATAATTAAAAAACGGTAATGTGAAAAGTTTATATCATTGTCTCGCCTTGTACGGTGTAATCCATGTATGCTTACTACAATTATTCAAGAACAATTCAGCTGCCCACCCACGCTCTGTCAACAGCGACGCTGAATCTAGTTCCAAATTATTATGACTAGTACAAGTCCCACATACCGAAACACTGTCTCTTGGGACGTTCGGCTCGAGATTCATTTCATTTAAGCAAGTAGCGGCTTCATTTAATTTAAGCAATGCATATCACTAATGTGTTGTGAGATAGGTACCGCATTGCTCCCTCAGACAGAACCTTAAAAGTGAAAAGCGATTCCAAATTTAGGCCGTACCGAGTCAAAGTATAATTAATCTACACTACAGCCTGGACGCGTTGCATAAATTCGGTTCTTTGTCAAACGCACTTGACGTTGAGGTTATGTGCTGTTTAAGCAACTCTCGCCTCGGGTCGTTGCCAGTCAGCACCTGAGGCGAATCTAAAATAAAATCTATACAAAAGTATATCGAGTGGACGCGAGCGATGGTACGGTACTATCTGATGCCGTATCGAGCAACGCTTACACTATAATAGTAAAAAATAATAAAAAGGAGCGCTGAAATCGCTAAGTGATATTGATATTGCGCATCGGATACAACCGTATGTAATACATATTAGAATAATCATAAGGATACTTATAACCGGCCAGAATCTTTTAATCAGAGAAAATCGCGCGGTAACCTGTACAGCTTTCGATTGCAACTTATTAGTTGAATTAAATAAACGCTCCTTGACAAGATATAGGATGTTGTTACGAAATCCAAAATTTCGACTCACAAAATAAAGCCTCACGAGACGATGGGATGTTTACTAAAACCATTTGCATTAACTCAAAGGAACACGGAAGCGAGTATAGTACGACGGCATATGGCCCGAGTAAACCGCACTACTCGAAGGACATGAGATTCGCAGGAAGCGGCTTCGTCGTTCTGCTGGTCGCCTCCCGTATCTTTGCCACCCACTGCTCGGCCACCGCTCCAGAGCCGGTCCTGGGGAAGGCGTACGGGGCCTGTTAGTAGTCAGTGGCCGGTGATCGGCGGCCTACGTGAACAGTGCTCGTTGGCCTACTTGAACTTGTAGAGGGTGCCGGTGCGGTGGCTTAGCAACTGGAAGCAGTCCGGCGGCTCGCCCTCGGGCCCGGCCGCAGCCCAGCCGACCAACGGCACCACCTTGCACCGCTCCACTCGGAAGTCGCTGCGGCTCGTCCTATAGCATACACAGCAATCGTTTGATATTTAGAAGGTAGGAATTCTAATGATACTTTAATAAATACTAACTATTTTGATATAATTTTCACAAATAATTGTATTCCAAAAATTTATATTGATCATATTCTACAAACCCCTTAAAAGATTTGGAAGCATAAAACACGAGAGCATTCTCGGCCAGCTCTAGCCAAAACCGTTGCCACGACGACAAAGAAGTTTTCCTCCCATCTTTTATTATGGTCTTTCTTCTAACGTAGCTTTGAAAGTGACATTGGGAAGAGATCACTTCGGGCAGTTCACTGAAAGGATCATCAAGTGGTTGAACGTTATTAGAAGATACCAGTAGCAGAGATGAGGCAAGAGGTGAGAGGAGATGTGGGTGGCACCTGTGGGAGGAGACCGCGGCCTGTGAGACGGCGGCGGCGTTAGCGCACGGCAACTCGAGCAGCGTGTCGTCCAGCAGGTTGACGGAGCCCGCCGGCGTCTTGTCCGCGTCGCGCTCTTCCGCCTGCCCCTTGCCGAAGATGCTGCCGCCAATCACAAGCTTAACGCACCGAGTCTCACTGGTTAGCAATCGATAGTCTACCGCCTCCACACACGATTAACTCGCGGCCCCGTCGCGATTTTTCGAGACGCATGCTATGTGACGACTCTCCTCTCGAGAAGTGTGGCCTGGGCGGCCGATCGTAATGTTTACGAGTGAGGGGATCAACATTGTTGCGTAGTGGAAGAACAAGCGAAGGTTAAGAAGAATGGTAGTAAAATGGAACCAAAACGTGAGACTTCGGAACGGTCATGTGTACAATGCAGTCAAGCTAAACAAATTAAAGGTGCTCATCGTTAGAAGCGTTTACTGCAACTATGCTCTATGCAATTATCAAAATATTATAACAAGTAAGATGTTACAGTTCTACATAATCGACATGCCAAGAAGCATCAGCTCGGTGAACCAGGACGTGCCTGTGTAGGCGTTGAACAGCTCCGACGGCCTCGACAAACACATCGAACCCTAAACGGGCTAATCATCTATAGAATATCTCCGGTAATTCGTTCTTGATAAACTCTTTCGCGACGAGGAAAACTTCTATTTTTCCCTGAACGTTACCTATTACTATCACTTTACAGTTTTGTTGATCCAATATAGCTTAATCTCGGCTCAACTCTACAGAACAGTAAATTGATTGAAGTTCATAAAATTATTTCTGCATACTACATATTCCAAAAATGTCATTTTTTTTCAATCTATGATGTTAATTTTTCTCGGCTCTAATAATATAAATTAAAAGAGCGGAGAATAATTACATATTAGATGAGCTAATAAAGAAGTGACTAATAAAAAAAACTTAACATAAGCAACCACATTTTTTTGTTTTTAAATATTGTACTGTTACATTCAACAATAAAGCAATAAAGCTTCACTCCAGTGCTCTTCAATTTTTTCTCTTTTCTTTCACACGACAGCCGATGCGGCTCTGTGCATGCAACACCTACTGTACGCATATTAAAGTAAAAGCACCTGCTTTTACTTTCCAAACTGAAGAAAAGAAAGATGAAAAACCAAAACAGAGTGCTCAAAACTTCCGTCTATTAATTCAAGCATTAACTACTGACGGTTATTTGAGAAGTTAACCGATAACACGGTTAAAGTCTACACGACTTATCCTTGAGCTCGCTCTATACGAGATACTACAGCCACTTTGACAGTGATAGCACACAACTCACACATACACGATATATACACGCACACTGACACACAAACACGCAGACACACACGGGCATAAACATGTGCACACGCGATATCGCCCCGGGCGACGCGCGAAGGTCACGAGGAAGCTCGGGGGACCGGCCCTCGGTAGATACGGAGGACGCTATCGCGGATGGTCGCATGCGTGAACTAAGTTATAATCGCAATATTCTTCTAAGCTTGCATCGCACAATTTTCTTCTAAGTAACAACAAATAATGTAAGCCGTCTTATTAATTCCAAATGATTGGACTCACCCCGCACCGAAATTGACCTTGTGAAAATTTCTTGGCAAACTCGCGCTACGAAACCTAAGTAAATTTACATATTGTTCGTACAAATGTTAGATAAAAGAACACTCATGTCTCGACGACGGGTCGCTGGAGTCGAGGTTGTTTTCAGATCGTGTCGACAGACGCCCGTGCACTCGTTACTACTACTACTGCACGGGCACGTAAGCGATTGTTCGGTCCACGATGTCGGTACGTCGAAAACAACCTCCCCTCCCCAACGGCGAGGACACGAAGGAGGAGGACGGGGAGCAACGAAGCTCAAGTGCAAACACCACCAACCATACGGACCGATCGAGCGATCTTCTAGCGCACATGGTTATATACAACGGCCAAAAAAAATTAACGTGAATTCCTCAATCTCCCAACGAAAACACAGTTTCAAGTATAAACTGCCGGCCGAAAGTTAGAGAACACTAGTAAATATCTTGTAACTAGCAAAATATTTCATATGTACATATAGCAAAAAGCTAATTTGCACACCTGCGTATGATAATAGATATCATTAAATAAATTATAAGTTCCATTTTTTTTTATATATTTTGAGGTATAATCCCAATAAAATAACACTGAATTTATCATGGAGACCAAAAGTTTCAAGAAAAACTGAGGATTATTTTACCTTCCAAAAACAGATTTCCAGAATCGTTGTTGCAGTGAGGGCATTTTAAATGGAAAAAGTGTGCGAAATTATTAGCAGATGGTGGGCTCTAACCCATCGAGACTGCACCGAAAAAAAACTGAAAGTTTATGATTTATCTGCCGCAGCTGAGGTGTTCAAAAGTTCTTCGAACAGATTAATCCAAATTTGAAAAAAAATACTTGGTTCAAAACGATACATTTTTGTTTGACGTGTGCTGAGAAAGAAAAGATGATGCCGGATTGTTTTGTGCCAACATTCAAGCATTGTGGTGGTTCCATTATGGTCTGGGGATGCTTCTCGGGACGTGGAACCGGCGATTTGGCAGGAGTTGATAGAATCATAAAAAAGCAAAGAGCAAAGCAAAATGCCGTTCGGTTTAAGATGAATTGGAAATGGTTTTTAATTACTTCAACAAGATGACCCAAATTATAGTTCAAATGATGTAGGGGTTATTTCTAACATAAAGAAACAGACTGAACAACGATGAAATAAGCGTTAAAACATGGTGTGACCTCCTAAGAGCCCGAATCTCAACGCGACTGAGCTTTTGTGGGAAGAGCTTGATAGAAATTTGCGCAATTATTGTCCCTCCTCGCAAGAAGCCATGTAAAAGCCTATAGAAAAAAATCTAGAAAAATATTTCGCAGGATGCAATCGGTAAAATGATTGCCCGTATGCCGAGGCTAGTAATAAAAGTATAGAGTGCAACAGTTTTTTGCCGAAAAATATGTTTAAAACATGAACAGCATTTTTAATATAAATGGTTGATATTTTTAAAATATTTTGTCTTCTTCTTGATATACGTCAATTCATAATACTACTTATACACATACATGTATAAGTAGTATTTTGAGCTTTATTTCATTTTCGTGCTTTGATGTAGATAGTCTCAAACTTTTGGCCGGCAGTATGTGCATATCCTTATATTTCACTTGATAAGGGTATAAAGAGTATATAAGCAAAGTAAGCAATTGAAATTGTTATATTCTTTTAACATATAAGCCCAAGAAGCCCTCCCCTCTCGATTGTCGCATAAAAGAGCTCGCCTCCCTTTACTCATTCAACAGAGAGACATTAGAGTCGTCTATACCACATTCGTTATATCTTATCCGAAACAGTAAGAGAGCGACAAAACACGTATACGTACTTGGAGCCAAGCGAGCGGCACTTTCTGTGCGTAGGGATGAACTTGGGCTGGTAGGAAGAGTGCAGCCGCAGGGAGCCGGAGCCGAGGCGGTGCGAAGGTGAGGGCGAGAGGGCGGCGGGGCAGGCCTCGGCCGCCGATACCGATTCTTTGGAGCCCCCGCAGCTGCCGGCGGGCGAGGCGGGCTCCAGCTTCAGCGACAACCTGCCGGTGTCAGCGTGCATCACCTTCGTTAAGGAAACCTCACCACGGTCCGAATATCCCACAGTGAACCAATTGTTCCCCCCTTTCACCGACTTGTAATGGTCGTCCTCGAGAAACTTCTGCAGCTCCTCGATGTAGCGAACGCTGTTCAAGTAGTTGGCGACGTGGGGCAGCGGCACGATATCGTACTGCGAACACTGATAGCGCTGGAGGGCCCGCAGCACCACCGCCATTTTAGCGGCGCGATGCGGCGAGCCGGCAGGGTGCGCCATGTCAATGTACACCAGGTCTGTCAGGAAAATGCCTGCGCACCCAAATCAAAACTTTCCTTTTTCTATTTACTCAAATATAAATAAAGCCAAGTAGTATAATAGTGATCGATGATGTGAAGTACATTTCACTTCAGTAAGCATGAAGAAAATCTCACCAAGATAGGGTATGCAGGGCAAAGAGATACTGCGCATATACTCGCGCAGCGCCATCCAGTTATCCTTCTCGCCAAACAACTCGGCAAGTTTGTCGAACTGCTGCCTGTCCTTCTTCGAGAGACACGCCCAGGTCTTCGTCAACCTACAACACAGAAAGGAAAGGTCTTGAAGCCCTCGCCGGAGTCGCACGGCTAGTGTCTTTTAGTTTCCTAGTGAGCGTGCTCGTGGACTCCAACCTGTATATGCTGGCGCTGTGCAGGGCGGATACGATCGCGAACAACGAGTGCAGATTGTTGAGCTCGTGCAGTTTCTTCGCCACTTTGATGAAGTGCGCCAAGGTCTCGGCGCGCGCTTTTGGCGAGTGCCCGTTCAGTATCTCTTGCACGGTCCAGAAGCTCACCTGCGCAACATCAACAAATCGCCTTCATCGCGTCACTTCACTTGCGCTACTAAGCAAATGCTTGCATATCGTCGTTGCGCGTAAAATAACGCGGAACAGCACTTAGTTTTCACGATTTTACAGGAGCAACAAAAAACTTTCAACTTATTTGGCCAACTGAACTTTGTTAGCAAAATAACGTACACTTATATATCCGTTGCGCGGTTTGGTAACAACAAATTATAGAAAAATAATACTAAAAGTGTATTCATTTTTAAGAAGAACGCGAATTTGAAGTGAATTAAAAATGTGTACTATTAAAAAGATTATGAAAAACAAATTTTTCTTTTTTAAAATAGTAATAAATAATACTAGAAACGATCTGATACTGATATTTTATATTTAATCGTTTTATGTTTTATATTTAGTAGCTTCTTCTGTCCTTTAGTTACAATATTTCCCGATTTTTCATCTGCCTCTCATCTGTGGAGTGAACCGTGAACCGTGGAGTGAAAAGTGAACACTTTTTGTGTATGGCTTTTCTCTAAGTAAATGTGAGTTATTACTGCGTAGCTAAAAGTAACAACGCATTTGATACATTATTTCTATTCCGGGCTGTACAACCTACAAATAATGCTACAACCTTGGGACCATAACCCAGAAAATTAGTTATAATATAATCTACGTAAAATGAAGCGTATGTGGCTATTACCTAGATTATATACAGAAAGTTCGATGAATGAAAATGTTTTGATGAAGACAGTGAGTTTTAATTTAAAATGTAGTGCACTAGCAGTAAGGAAATGAAACTGCCTCAAGACACGTTATTTATGCATGTATGCATAGCTAAATCTTTTAGTTCACTGTGTTTAATATACTGCTCATCTGATATATTATCTGCTTTGTGAACGCAGCACTGATCGCATCTTTATTTGTGGTTGAAACAGTCAAGTTATTCTAATTATGGATTCCAAATATAAGCACGTAGTAGATTATTTACAGATACAAGATGGCGATTTCGGTAATGCAACTAAATATTTTACGCGGCTGCTGTTACGCGGTTTCCAACGCGCGACGACTATATATCATAAAGAAGAATGATTAAAAGTACCCGGTTAAAGCGTTTAGTGAAAGCAACAACGTTGGGAGCTATTGTCTGCTTATTGAGTTTGTTCCAACCACAGGTGGTGAGCTCTTCGGGCTGTATGGCTTTGAAGCAGGGTAGGTCCAGCAGCGACAGCTGATTTGCAATGTCCTCCGGTGAAACGCCCAGCGCCGAGCATACTACCTCGTCCCACGGCCCGTTGATGGATGAAGCAGCCGGCAGGCTACTTGTCTTGTATTGGTATATCGGGTCTTGCTGCCTATTGCCTGCATTATCCCCATGTCTGTAACAGCGTTTTATGATCTCCATGTGGTGTACAAAGAAATTAATGGACCACCAGGGGATTTTTATATAATGATTTCTTCTATTTATTCAAACAATAAATATGATTTTTTATAAACAGCAAAAATTTTTTGAACAAACAAAAAACAGAAAGGTCAACTTACCCATAATTAAAATAACAAGCACAATCATCTTTAGTGAATGTGTGTTGAATTGCTGTGGAAACATCTACAGTTTTCTTGGTTGATTCTTTGTAGGCTGGCTTATCCTCAAGTGGCCAATTCTCTTCATCTTCGTGCTATTACACGCAAGGAAAAAATAAGTAACACACACATTAATTTGCCTTTGATGTTATATTTGCTTTAGATACTTCGTAATTTGCAGAAGCAGTTCATTGAATGATGTAAATAAGTCTTATAATATCCAAAAAAGTTATTATTCTTTTGAAGCTACTTATATATATCTAAAAAAATTAATAAGTAAACTTATTATAAAGATATGTCTTCAAATCTTAGAAATACCTTAAGTAAAAGGTAAATAATAAATTTTGTTATATACTATATTTTGTTATATGAAAATAATTTAATTTTAAATTTAAACAAAACAAACAATGATATTTAAAAATAGAAATGAGATGCTTAACAATCTAGACATCCAGAACAGTAATAGAAAGATAAACGACACTGAAAGTACTAAATTTCTTGGTCTTTACATAGATGATGACTT
>DWHO01004676.1:0-10875 GCA_018247575.1 Eurytides lysithous rurik
GGGGAGGGCCACCAGTCGCGTCGCTCACCGGAAGAAACGTGGAAGGACAAAACACACTTTCATTTCACGCCAATTTTCTGTGAGATCGTGGTACTTATCCGGTTTGAGCCGCCCCATTCAGCAGCTGCGGAAGCTACTGCATGGCTTTACCGCCGTAAATCTTAGATAAAATCACAATAGACGGTAGAAGAGCCATGCAGCTGCTCCAGCTGATGAATGGGCCAGCTCGAACCGGATAAGTACCACTACCTCACACAAAATCGGCGTAAAGTGAAAGTATTTTTACTTCCGCGTTTCGTGCGGCCCAGGTGGCCCATACTCTCCCTCTTCCCCCGCCGCACTTCCGCTACCTATGTCCTCTCTCCCACTCCTCCTCCCTCCCTCTTTCAAAAATTGCCCCCTTAAGCGCTGACAACGCATTTGCTAGTTCTGCAATGCTGTAAATGTCCATGGGCGGCGGTGATTATTTACCATCAGGTGAGCCGCTTGCCCGTTTTCAGCATAATCTATAAAAAAAAATTATGTTTCATACCGGATATTTATTATGAACTATTGTGTTATTGTATATTTTACAATAAGGACTTATAAACGAATTTCAATTTCTTTATTATTTAATTACATTTATGTCTTATAAGTTTAATTAGAAATAGTTATATAAAACCCAAACTTTTTATGTTCCAGTACTTTTAACTCAATAAAATAGCCGTCATTATTATCCTGAAATTTTTAATTTAGATAATTGTACCGTATCCTTCTCGGAACGTTCGACTGATAATGACTTTCAGCCCCGCCGAATCATAAGTAATTCAATATTTTATAAAATAAATACTATCTGTATTACGAACTTAATAAATATGTATTCTACATTGATACAGCGTGAAATGATTATCATCATATAAGTAGCACAGAGAAAATTAACAACTTTTTGGAATTTATTAAAATGACGAAATTAAGTTGAACTTTTATACTGAGTTATAAACCAGTCAGAAGCCGTAGAGCCTTAATTACACAACCAGATCATGTCAATATAGGATTATATGATTTGGTTAATTTATTTCACAAATTTACGGTATAAGTATCCCACAATGTAGAGATAAATTAACGTTCATATTAAAAGTGATATATTTAATTGCTTAAACTATAGAACCTTTGCTATAATGAGTTGTGCGGATTTCCGTATTTGAAAACAGAACAAAAATAATAGCTTATTATTGATTCATTTATTTTAGTGCAATTTAAAATAAACTGCTTCTAAGTTAGAAGTTTGTAGGTACATAAGTAATCTAAAAAAATAAACTAAAGCAGTCAATTTAATTTGCATTTGTATTAGTTTCTGTGAATAAATTGTGTGTATGTAAATTTATTTAGCTTAGAAACAAAACGGTTTAATAATATTGGTAAATATTAAATTAAAAATGCTTGTGTCATTATCATAAATAAAATGATAGAACATTTTAACATCGTAAATCATATATCATATATCCTCTGTTATTTCTTCATTATTACTTTTCTTTATTTGAATATGAATCATTTAATGATCTCTCTTGATGTTTACCTAAAACTGCCCAAGAATTTTAAAGAGATCGAAGCCTGCGGAAATCTGCAATATCAGCGCTTTTTGCGCTATATGATAACACTTTCCCGCCAAACTCTTAATTTTTGTTGAGCGTACTCACTCTTTCTGTTTGTTCATTTATCATTCAAAAATCGATTATTTTATCTGGTGGTTGAAGCTGATGACAAACGATGCTCTTTTAATCCCACAATACACATAGCGTCACCTTATTCCGTGTTTCTATTGAATTTCGGGTTAATATTGAAAAGTTTTAAACATGTGCAATTTTAAATTATTATATTGGGAGTGTTTGGCTTAGTAAGAGGCCTACTTTCATAACTTCGTTACTTTATTTCGAAATTTCGAAAAGAATCACCTCTGATTCCCATTTAATCCCACAATACACAATACACATAGCGTAACGTTATTGCGCATTAAACCTTGTTTCCCTACAGCCTATGGAGGTTGACTGCGGTTTTCATAACATTCTTCTCTTTTTTATAATAAAACTTCAAAATTTTTAGAATTTCTTTATCAAATTTACTCATTTTGGCGGACAGAAAAACAATTGAGTGAGGTGAGATATTGTTTTTCATTTAATTTTTACTTTTAAGACTGTCGTATTTTTAATTATGTTCAAACCAGCCAGACACATGAAGTACAATCAAAGAATATTTACTACATTTTCGTACACACAAAATAGGTAAAAACTTTAACACCAACCTAAAATGTTTAATATTTGTAACATATGTCATTTGGATAAACTTGCATCGACAATGAATGGGGGGCTAAAAAAATTATTTCAGGCGATCCAGAAATTTTAAAAGGAATTATACTTTCGTGAAAGCAGAACACGTGAGGTCATGTTGTGTGGCAACGTCAAATAAATAATTCGTGTCAATTATTTTTCAGGAAATTGCTCCAGATAAGACCGTCAGAAAAATATATTATTAAAACACAAGACAAAGCCTTTTTTTATTTTTGAAACTGCTGAAAATACGCCTTATTTATAACTATATACGTATTACCAAGAGATGGGTGTTATTATTGTGTTTTCTGTTTGTTTGTTATTATGTCTGTCGCAGTAATAACGCTAAAATATTCTTTAAAGCTTACCTTGTGGCAACAGCTTCCCCTATAGGAGGTTTATTACCTAAAAACTCCCTTTATAAGTGGTAGGATTCCTTTACTGAGTTTGCCTGCTTTACTAATACTCCATTATATTTAGGAGTATATAGGTATAATGATATCATGCGACATCTCACACATTGCCATCCCAAACTAGGCAGGCCCTGTACTATGGTAATCATAAAACTGATATACATACTTATATATTTTAAAATACATACTTATATAAACAAAACACACTCAGGCACGGAACAAATATCTCTGCTCATCGCACAAGTATTATCATAGGTGGGAATGGAACCCACGATCTTTGTCATTGCACTCTGGAGCTCTAACCACTACATCTATGGGTCAGTCAAAGGTATAGCAAGCAATAAGTTCCAGTTTTAAGGGCAAAGTTTTCAGCGTAATTACTGGGTATAAAGATAAACCATTTTGTATCCTTGTAGAACGCAGCGCTTAGACGAACAATATTGAAATTTTTCAAACTTGTGCGATTTAAAATAATCGTTTTGGACGTGTTTTTGTCTCAGTATGAGGCCTACAGTCGCTAATCTCGTATCTACTTTATTTCGTTGAAAGAAACATCTCTGGTTTCGTTTCAGCGCAAAGTTGTTGAAGTTTAAAGATTCTATTTTCAATTCCACGGATATCGTCGTAAATAGTATAGCACGGTACATAAATATATTTCGTGTTTTGGTTTAGTTTGATACCGGAAAATCAGACTATTAATTATATACTGTTATTTGTTCTAACATTTTTTTCTTCTTTAATGACAAAGCAAGAAAGTCAGATGCGCGATGGTAATCTGCGTTCACCACGCGAGCACGGGTGTTGAGTATGACACGACAATGGTTATAATATTTTATATTCAATTCAATATATTTATTTGCTAGATAAGTTTATCATTACAGATGGTCACAATAAGGATATATATCACTCTTATATAACCCAGGAGGGCATGCATATTTACTATAAAAGTTATTTAAATTAACACTAAAATTTCAAATTGGATAAATATTCAAAATACAAATACGGGTTCAATTATCAAGAAATTCAAATACAAAAACATAGGACATTAGTTCAAAATACTCTTCGTTATCGCAAAAAAATTTATTGATTGAATATATGAAATAACATAAATGCATATATTCGTTTATTTTGTAGTTTGTTACTATAGGAATACCATGGTATATAATCCATAGGAATGCTTTGCTTCCCCGAGTTGGTCACACCCTACATCTGCAGGGACGCATGGGATCCCTGGGGTTCGCTATGCGGTTCGCTAAATCTACGGATTTCCACTATATTCAACTAATTGTTGTCTGCGAGAGGTGAAAACTAATCCGAATCGAAGTGAATACGCCTTATGCACTCGTTATTATTTCGCCTTGCTTTAGGGCGAGGGCAAGTTACGTTGGCTTATATGGGAAAGCTACGTGTGTATACTGTCATTTGACGAGACTCGACGATAGGTTTGGTACATTATCGATCAAGACACCGATAGTGCACGAGAAACTCGTTCGGATCGAGAAAGACGTCATGTGGGCCACGTTACATAGCGATCTATTCGGACTCGGTAGATAACTACGAGCGTTCACCACTTGCGATTTTAAAGCATCGTCAGGAGTCTGCAGTCGCTATGCGGGTCGAGGTTTTGCTGGTTCAACTCTACACTGATTGTAATTTGGATAATCTGTTAATATAGAACTGATCGTCTAGAGATAGATTGAACGTAAACCTTATCTGTGAATGTGTCTTAAGGACATAATATGTACGTATATACGGCAGGAAACGTATATACGTATACTTAATATTTGATTTTACACTGCACTTATCACTACTAGCGATGCGGCGGTAAAACGTTGTTATAGCCAACGTGTTATTGGGTAAATGCGGTGCATGTATATCATTAGGAGAAGATCCTATTTTGCATCCTATTCTAGCGAACACTCTATCTTCTCACTAAATCGTTGATTCATTCTGTGAGCACCTTGTTTCTTGAAATAACGTAGTGTACTATTCGTATTATACAAATACGAGCTTCTTAATCATTGATAAGTATGAGTTGTTTAGCAATCGCCAGTGCGGTTGCACATTGGCAGAAGATCATTTTTTAATACTAGGAATGTTTTCTAATCGGCTCAGATAGTTGTATGTAAGATAATGTTGGCACCTCGTTCAGATAAACCATAAATTTTTAATGGGGTTTGGCATAATGTACGTTTTCTCTAAAATAATTTCGCATTTACATATATTATAACGATTTAAAGCTTGTCTTTAAATCGTTATAGTATGTGGACGGGACGGGAAGTTTTCCCTACAAAAATAAGCTGCATTCTTAGTTTAGAAAATACTCCGGCATAAGAAACTCAGAGATTACGATCGATGAGCTATAATTTTCGAAATCATGAGAGCACAAAATGGCATACCCTGTGTGCGTATACAACACGAAACAAATTAAAACGTAAGAAGTTATCACTAAAGCTATTTAAGACAGTGAATTTACTCTAACATCGTTATTCAAAAAGGGTAAGTAATCTCCATGCCCTTACCGGTCATCTCAAACGTTTTTTTATTTGTGATTTTCACTAATCTATTAAAACTATTACTACTATTGAACAGTCAATGAAATTACGATAAAATTTCATTGACAAGATTTAATGTATAAGTTATTAATTAACTTTAAAATTAAGACACTTAATATGTATAACAATGGGCTGTTTAAAACTGTTAAAAAAATAAAAAGAATGATAATAGAAGGATGGAAAGAAGTAATACCTTTATAACTGTGTATCCGAATTTTCGGTCTGTTAGTGATATACACATTGTACATATTAATAACTTTTTTTCTTTAAATAAAACTTTTCAATTTTGTGTTATCTTGATTAGGAGGCAAATGAGAAAACGACTCATCATTGGTAATGGTAAGCGAATGCCGGCGCCCATGGATATTACAACATCAAGGGACTTGCAAATGCGTTGCCGGTCTATAAGATGGGCGTATGCTCTCTTTTTGAAGGTCCCAGTATCGTATCGGGCCGAAAATACCGCTGGTGATAACTGATTCGTAAGGTCGATGGTCCATGGAAAAAAATTCTGGGAAAAGCGCACGGTGGTGGATTGCCAGCTATCTAGGTGGCGTGGATGGTATCTGAAGGTTCGTCTAGTTGTTCGGAGGCGACATTCAGCAGCTGTCCCGAACAATACCTTAGAGCACTCACCATGGTATATCTGGTAGAATACACATAGAGACGAAACGTCTCTCCGTAGAGCCAAAGAATCAAGGTGATTGGAAAGAACTTGATCGACGATGATTCGAGTAGCACTTTTTTTTTAATGGGATCAAATGGAAGAAGATGGTATTGCGATGCCCCAGCCCAGCGGTGAGAGAAGTACTGCGTATGCGGCCGCACTTGTGCTTTATAAAGTTAGAGGCGGCAGGCTGATGACCGGAAGTACTGTCTGGCTCTGCTGGGGATACCAAGCCTTTTCGTGGTGGATCATGGCTGTGGCTACAATGGGAGTACCCCCGAAAAGAGACGATACGACAAATGGTTTTTTTTTAGTGGTAAACGCGCAAATTTGTGTTTCATTTAGGATTAAATTGGACTAAGTTTAGTCGGCTCCATTCTGTGGCTAGGCTTAACAAAGTCTCGACTTCGGATACAAGTTTGTTCCGGTACTCATCGACGTATTCTTGACAAATATTTTTCAAGCCGGCATATAAGGAATAACGTAAAGTACTGTTATCTGCATAGCAATGATTGTTGCTGGTGTGCACTATAAAATTGATATGCAGGGGGAATAGCGTAGGAGATAGCTCATAGCCTTGTTTTCGCCTGAACCAGCGTTCATAGGTTTGGCGTCGGAGGTCTATCGTCAACAACGACCCTCGATGATCTGATCCTTAGGATATTTTATAATTGTATCTGTCGAAATTTGAAACTTAGTATAAAATAATCGCCTCCCGACCGAATCCGGCCAAGGAGGCCGATCTACAAGCAATCAGCCAAGTGCGCAAGATGTTTTATAGTGCACAAGCATTTGCGCGGACACAGGTGCACTCACTCTTCCTTTTACTCTCATAGTCCGATGGGACGGATAACCGACACGACCGGAGAGAGATTAGGCGCAGAGACGGTGACATTAAACCGACCTCTTAATAACGACTTCTCCAAGCCACCGCTAGATGACATCGACAAGAAGCCGGGTCCGACTTTTTTACATGCCCATCCGACGCATGGAGCATCTTACTTTTCAGGCAATCGGGTGATCAGCCCGTAATGCCCTAATTTAACTAAGAAAAACACAAAGTCATTGCCCTCCGCGGGATTCGAACCCACGACCCCCGTTTTTGAAAAAGCGCGGGCCTATACCGCTAGACCACGTAGACAGTTAAAAACACTGAATGATGTTTTCGCTTTTAGTTCGTGGAGTAAATACAGCTTCGTGAAGCAAACGCAGCAATTGCCCTGAAGTGGTTTGAGCAGCGGGTTACACCACTTCAGGGCAAAGTCTAGGCGCCTGGTGGTAAGGGCCATCGAAATGCCGAATGCGATAAGCAATTCGCAATTGCGAAAGTAAAGTTTTTGGCGGCTCTGTTAGCTAGAATGTAGCAAAACTAGGAAGTAAAACCGCAAATGCATGTTTAGTCGGATAATATTATATTTGTAGAGGGATAGAAGTATACCCTCTATTCCTCTACAAATATAATACCATTTAACCATTTATGATAGGGAGAAGCTACTGTTTTTTTTTATTTATAAAATTGGATCTCGTTACAAGATGAGCCCGAAGGAAAGCATTACGCTATCTCAAAACAATATATTACTGCTTAATGTTATGAAGAATTGGAAACATTTCCCATTCAAACCGGGACAAAGTCTATGGCTTGATAGTTCCCAAAAATTACAATAATCCCAATAGTTATGTAAAATTGAAATAGACGCGAGTCGGCTTAAAAAAACAATAAATAATTAACTTTTGCAGAAATACATGCTTCTAGTTCTTTTTGTTTGAAAATAATAATGGTGCAATTCAAACCATATCGAAATATTTTTATTCCAAAAGGCTATCTACGACGACAAGCAACTTGCCAAGGCTCATTGTAACTTTTGCTGTTTGTGAGTCTAATTGAGTAGAGCCGGCGAGAAATTCAACAGTTGATCGTTTTAAAAGTAAGGTATAAGTATCATCAAGGTGACAAAAAAAAATTCATCTCATTCCAGTAATAAAATAATTTCATTTTATTTCGTTCATATTTATACATAGTATTTACAGAATAACCGCAGGTATATATCACTAACATAACGGAGTATTATTATCTTGCACCCAATTCGTGTTCTTTGCTTTAAGTTACTAAATTACAGTAAGGCACCTTAAGGGAAGCATAAAGTACAGTCGCACACATGTCATTACCGAACTTAGTTTATCACAAGGCCGTAAGGCTCAAAGATTTTTATATACCGTATTAACGCACGCGACTGTACCTGTTGTACAAATGTTAATAAAGTATTTACAAAGTATTACCCAATTAAAATATTAGATTCTGATAGAAAAGTAATTTACAAATATTTTCGTCGAAGGTGCACAACACGAAGAAGAAAAAAAAATATTTAATACAAGTATAAAATCCATCTTACAACGTGATTTTCATCTGTCCCTCGAAAAATGTACAGAGCAGAGACATTTTGTCACCTAAAAAAAAGTAAAATTAATCAGATTATAGAGACTAGGTGATGTTACAAATCAGTGGACTACATTCTGGAGCTGCAACTTATATATGCACATTACAACAGGTAACAACTTAACAAATCTATATTTACAAAAGATCCGTGAGACCGCGCAAAACTTAAATGCGCCGAGTGAAGTTGGCTACTAACGTCTCGAAAAATTTAAAAACAAAAGTGTGGAAGCGAGACAGGAAGCCATTTCGACTCTGGTGCGAAAGAGAGAGCAGTACTTCCCTTGTATGTATACTTCGATCTGCTCTTTAGCTATACTTCAGACACATTTAAGTTTTGTGCGTTACATAATCAACATGAGCAGAACGAATTAAACACCATAAAAGTTGTAGGATATTTTCTTTTAAACCAAAGACAATTTAATATTTTGTATAAATTCATTCCGATGCGTCTTAAAAGATCGAAATCAGAATGAGCGATTTGCATATTAGTAGGTTACTTATCAACTTATTATTATGTATATTATAGTGTGTCCTTAATATAATATTAATGCAATCAGTGCACAATTCATTTCACGTGATAATTAACAATAAATATCTTTCATTATAAAACCTAGAAGCAACCTATTTGTGACGTCAATTTTGTTGTGTTCACAACCGATCTATAAATAATATAATTACAACATTAAAATACATATAATATTACAATTGACATATTTCCCTTTTTGTTTATGTAAGTAATTTTTCCGATACAAAATCTAACAGTAAAACTGTGTTCATATTTAAAATTGTTGGTCTGTTTTGTCAGACACGACCGCATTTCATAATATTCTTAATTAAGAAATTTCTGATACATAAAGATAGACATATCTTCTCTTGTGCCATTGTACCACTGTTTTTTTTTTTAAATAAAAAATATCTCATTATTAAATCAATAATATCAGTAAACACCGATTACCGATCACCGAAACATTCAAATAGGAAAATTTTAAATATAACATCAAGGAACACAAAAGCGCTTACTACAAAAGAAAGTATTTCAAAAAAATACACTGCGTCCGATTTGGTATATCGCGAGCCGATCCGAGTTATGATGTTTTATACAACTTTGAGATCAATTATCAAGATTCGATTTTCGAGGCGTCATTAATGATATAACAAAACATCACTATGATTTTCCTGTTCTCCCTCACCAAAAAGATTTTTGGCGGTAAACTAAGTAGTTAGAATAAGAGGTTGATTTAAACTTTTTTCTACTTACTTATGCAAGACATAACAGTTCAGAAATACAACATTTATTTTTTCAACTACACATATTACAAATTTTTATTCAAAATCAAATTGCGGTTAATAGTGACAAGCCGAAGAAACAAATTTTAATGACGTACTAAAATAATTTTTATAAATTTTGATATAAGTTCATTATACTCCTTAATTAATAACAACTGTGCGTTTACTTTTTAATTTGTTTCATATTACGTAAACGTTATATAAGAACTTTTTTATTTTAGCGTTTTAAAAATCATATACCATAATGTTTCGTGTGCGGGTCACATTAATTTCTTTGCCCGCTTTCAGATTACTTAAAAGCCGTTTGATAGATACGTATATATAATCCGTCTTGCATAAATTACGCAACATTTAAAAATTACAGTTCTGTTCCTACTTAAATACAACCGTATAACTTCTCATGGTAATCTATTAAGGCACTAGTTTAATTACAGGTTTCTGAGTGAACATTCACTTTGATAAATTTTACGTCCATCGAATACATTATCATGCCAATGATTTCAATATGGCCTGTATTACATTACTAAGCAATACATTTAATATTTATCTATGAAATTTATCAATGTGCAAATTCCTCTCACGTCACAATCATAGCACAAGTTAAAAAATTGGTTTCCAAAATCAGTCTTCATATAGCGCCACGAAGCGGCAACGTTTAGTACTAGATAGGGTATCATGTTGATTATTACAATGTGATCGAATTCGATTAAAAACATTCGCGCCATCTATTTATGTTAGAAGATAATTATTGATAGCGCCATCTGTTAACTAACATACGCAATAGTATAATTGTCATCTGTTGAAAGCTAAAGCATCGTCGATGTATAACAGCGCCATCTTTTGAAGAACGACGGTATCGTTAGCGACGGCACGGCGCAAACACGGTTCCAGCCTCATATCACATGTGTCCGACACACTAAGTCTATATAGTCGTCGGCTCACGGTACAGCTCGCCGAAGAGGTTGCGCCTTAGGAGCAGGCCGGGCTTATCGTTGGATATCACAAAGCTGCGCGGGGGAGGGATCGACTAGCTGCGCCCGCTCCACGGCTACGAGGCAACCCCCTGGGGCGACTAGGAGAGGGGAGGATGGATTCCCGACCCAGACTTTCTTCACGTCTTCCGGACAGTGCTGCGCTGGTGACATATAACCGCCCCTGCGAAAGATAAAACATTATTTATGAATTACCAATATCGTATCGATATATATATATATAT
>DWHO01004677.1:0-10874 GCA_018247575.1 Eurytides lysithous rurik
CTGCGTTAACACAGCATGAAACGGGCCCCCACCCCACAAGCTTCTGCCCGAGTTTTCGGTGGGCGATGTACCGACGATCTATACTATACGTGTATTAGTCTAACACTCGGCTCTAATAAAAACTTTTACAGTATAATTTTAGCTGATAGCGCCTGTTCAGTTATTTATTGTCTTGTTTATCGTCGAGATAGCTTCACTGCATATAACGATAAAATGTGCCGTCGTAAACATTACTTCACTTTGATATATATTTTTTTAATCAGCTTAAACAGCAAAAGAAACCAAAGTATGTATTGAGTACACTGTATACTTGCGGGGTTGATATTATTTTTACCGTCTATCTATGGTTTTTAAACATAATCTATCAACGACAAAAATAGAAACAATGACACAGAACGCCTTCCTGTTCCTGATTTCTTCAAATCTTTATTAACATAAAATACCTACTTACATAAAACTCATTCATATTTATTCTAAATTTGATTTACCGACAAATAATGTTAAAGTAATAAGTTTTACGAGACATTATATGTACCTGTAACTAATAAAAATTTTAACAACTTCAAGACGTTAATTTCAAGAATCAAGTATATAAAATCAATAAAAGAGCATACATAACACAATTTACAAAAGAAAACACGTGCAATTTTCATCACGAACTTAACTTTTGGAAACGTAAAGTGTTTTGTTCCGTTACATTATCGCTCTCTATAGTGTGCGCGATGCGCGTAGCGTATGTATAGAATTTAAAACCTATGGTGTAACAATAGACAATATTGTGTATACCCAAGTATCACCTTCCCTTTTGTACAATGTTCCTAAAGGAGCAAAAGAGAGCATTCTATTATAGCGTCCGTGTCCCGTACGTGACTAAGGAGACAAAACAGTGTTTATATTCGATTGACTATATGTATGTAGAATGAACACCTGGTAAATAAAAATACCTAGAGGGTGTAACACTACGCCTCAGTTTAGATAACATTGGTTAACACAGTTTTTATTCTTGGAAATTGCTTTAAATCGCAACCACATTCTTAACTTAATGTTAAATTTCAATAACAAACAAATGTAACTGTACGAGCCGAATTCGAATTCAATATAATTCTACCAAGTCGTTGTTCCAATAAAATGTAATCGAATGCACAAGCAGACCCTGCCACAACTTAATTGTACTACGTATTAAACGCAGAAGCCGTTGCAGTCGACAAGGAAAAACTTAACGACGAAAGCGGTACGTCACTATGGTCCGGGTGACAAAGGCGATAGAATTGCGCGTGGCATTATATAAAGCGTACGAGCGACATGTCCCCGAGCGACGAGGAGTAAGTAACATTTCGCAACGCCTCCATAGGAGGTGGTGGTTGCGCAAATCGCGGGTGACGTCACCGCACCGCAGTCGGTTCCGGCTTCGCTTTCGCGAAACACTTTCACCGGGGGCCGCGAGGCCGCGGTTAGTCGGCGCTAGCGCCGTCCATTGTCATTCCGCACAGGTATCGATAGTCGGCCGAATCGATTAGCTTATTCATCGATACCGTCGTTCGTCTCGCCAGTATTGTGCCGTGAGTAGAGCGAAAGATAAAAAAGAAACCATCGTAGACTGCGACTGTGCGAGAAATGGTCAGCGTAACGCCTTTCATTCTTATTCGTTCCGTGCAAATATCGATAGGCGGACGAATATAATCGATACGATTGTTTATCTCAATAGTGTTGCTCTATTATCGAATAGTGGAAGAACCAGAAACTTAAGTCGGCATCAGGATTGAGCACGGGGGAAAGTATTATTTGCATAATAAGTCAATAATGCGAATACTAAATACTTCACACGAAGCTACTTTGACGATGACTTTATAAAAATTGCGGTCACTTAAGCGTGTGATCGTACGAACATTTAATTCATCTTGCACGATGCATACATAGCGTATCTATATATATATATATATATGAAATATAGGATTCAGCAGATATTATTTCCGAGTATGTCATATTCACTTGAATTCAATTAAAAAATTCTTCATATTTAGCATTTATTCTTTTTCCGTTATTTCCTGATAAAGGATAAGTTCCAGAAGAAATTGCGAATGAAGGTTCCATTGGAAAACTATTAAATGTCAATTTATTATAGAGAACAAAATGACTATTAAGCGTAACAATCGAAGATTGTAAGATGCAAAACCTTGAGTGGAACTTAGAATTTGCGACAGCAACAATTATTCAACGTTTAAATCGAGAACAAAAGATCACGCCATTTATACAAAATGATTGTTGCGGCGGCAGATCGGCCATTGTGACGATTTAAAACGCTTTTTCAGAACACTCCAAAATAGGTCGATGAATTAAAAAACACGATGTCAGAAAATAAATGGTCTTGTATTTGCGTCGATCGCAAACGGCCTTTTTGGAATCCTACTGCCATTGAACTAATCAGGTCAGATAAATCGACGTTAAACAGTAGAAATTTCTGAAAACGAATGTTATAGAAAAGACAATAACTAAGCATTCATGAACAGATCTATCGTTCCAGGATCAACAATTTCAAACATATAACGACAATATAGTACTTTACGGGGAATAGCATTTTTTATAAACAGTAGTGGTTAGTGCTCCTAACTGCAAAGACAAAGGTCGTGGGTTCGATTCCCACCCAGGACAAAATATTTGTGCGAAGAGCAGAGGTATTTGTTCTGTGTCTGGGTGTTATTTATCTATATAACTATGTATTTAAAAATATATATAATATAAATATGTATATCAGTTGTCTGATCACCATAGCACAGGCTCTGCCTAGTTTAGGATCAGATGGCAATGTGTGAGATGTCCCATGATATTATTATTATTATATAAAATATACATATATTTTTTATATTTGTTTGGACATGCATTAAAAGCTTTTGAGGTGTTTTATTTTAAATTCTTATTATTATATTTCCTTTCAAGATTACATTTTTAATGTTTATACAGTGCCTGAGAGACCCGAGATTAGAAATCAACTCTACAAACGCACACAGCGACATTTGAGATTCGACATTGCAAGAACTTTTTTGCATCGACAGAAAAATACAATAGCGAGGCGACGGTGGAACACGATCAGCTACTTTCCTGAAGCAAATTGATAGCTATTAGCGTCAATGCAAGTAACGCTTCCCATGGCTTTACGGGGAATCTCACCATGATATCTCGTCTCGATTCTATTGAGTTACGCGGCAAACGTGCTTTTCATTATGCCCGGCATACGTTCCATTCGCTCTAGTCACTGAGAACATCTCCAGGCGTAAAAATGCTATCTTTTTATTCTCATTGTGATATTTTAACATCTATTGACGTACAGTAATAATATCTTTATTGACTTCAAATAGTTTACCTTTTAAGCATAAAGAGTAAGGTGGCCGGTACCCCATCCCCCTCCATCCCTTTCCTTCTTCTCGTTCTCTCTCCTCTCCCCTGCCTACCTACCACACCCTCTACCAACTCTATCATCATCCTCCTCCCTCCCTCTTTCAAAAATCCCCCCCTTAAAGGCTATCAACGCCTTTACTAGTTCTGTAATGCTGTAAATATCCATGGGCTGCGGTGATGACTTATTGTCAGGTGAGACGCTTGCTCGTTTGTCAGCCTAATCCATAAAGCCTAATACTCTAAGGCGATTAAAAAAATCACTATTAGGTAGAGGTACTATTTTAAACACGTCATCGGTGTAATTAACTCTGGCTTAACCACAATGAACATGTGAATCTTAAAACGAAGAGAAAGAAAGAAAAGTGCAAATATCACATTCGACTCAAGTTATGAAATTTCCGCCCTTTTATAACAAACTGTTGGAAAAAAAGGTTAATAGTATTTGGTTGACAGTTGCTAAGAAAAAGAAAAGAAGGGCTCATATTCCTTTAGCCAATCAATATTTATAAGACTCGTTAAAATCGACAACCAAGATGATTCAAAAAGTATCTTCCTCCAGTCCAAAAGATCCGTAAACGAACGGACTTACAAAACTTTCTCAGCAAACATATTGGAAAGCTCAGCTTCGACGATGGGGTCAGGGTGAATTAAATCTAAACAGATACCATTAACGCCTATTTGACACACGAAACGGTTTTGGGATCGAGTGCTTGTCTCACAATGGCCGTCGCTATAGCAACGGGCGTCCGCCAATCAACCGTCCAATTAAGGGCCATTCATAGCCGAATTGGGGAAATCGGAAACGGACGCAAACAGAGTATCGAATAGAAGGTAAACAGTTGCAATCTGAATATCGTACAAATTGTTCGCCGGATCGCCGCATGGCCCACATGTCACGTTTGAAGTGTCGCGTAACAAGTTTAAGAGTTGACACCTTTGTCGCTTTTAGGAACACACTGAAGTGATCGGTTGTGTCATTTAAAACGTGGGAAGCAAAGACCGGTTGAGTTCGAGGAGTTCGGTTTTAGAAGACAAAGAATGTTGGTATCGTATTTGACATTTAAGATCTATTCTCAATTTAACTACACCAACAAAATGTTCACGTTGAGGAATTTAAGATCGATTAATAAATCTTTACAAATATATAAGCTTACGTCTGCTACAACGGTGCAACCAATTGAATTTGTTTTTCGGTTCTTTTTTTTTCACAGGATGTCCAATAATATTTTATATCTAGCACAATACAGGGAAGCCGCTGGAAATTTCTAGTAGTCTAAAAACATAGTAGATAAAACTTGAAAGAAATTACCAAACGCGGTGACTAATAATCGACGAGAGAAAGTGAGTGGGTACTCTGTGTAAACCGGGACGTACAAAAATCGACATAGAACCCTATCATTAACGTGATGCACAAAGAAATCGTGGTAAAAATATTATGAATCGTTTCGTTTATGAGAAAACGGAGTGCTGCAGGCGCGGGCGGCTTTCTCTTGTCAACTTCACGTTGAAAAAAACTAGAAATCGCCGGGGCGTTGAGGAAGATAAATGGTAAGCACGATGCCTTTTCGTTTCTAACATCGATGAAAGCGCATTAGGTAAGTGCCATACATTTAATCTTCAAAGTCAAAATTCTTTGTTCAAAATTGGATTGGTTTACTTACAATCACTTTTTGACGTCTACTGATTCTACTACCTGTTCAGAAAAAAATACCCCGGCCCTGAGAAGAACAGGAGAAAGAATCTCAGCGGGACTATAACTCTTTTTTTTTAATCAAATATATTGTTACATTTTTCATAAGTTGAATCTCTAAATAGCCTGGAGACGATCACATCGTTCCCAAGGTGTGCTGTCTTCAATGAAATTATTTACTGTAATAACATTTAGCACACAAACGTCCTTTTACAATTTTTTTTTTAATTTGGCAATAGGAGCTTTTTGGACGTTTTCTGAAAATAAAAAGAATTACTGATTCGTTGTAAACGAGTCTTAGGTAAAACAGACTTGTCTTTGTTGCTAGTATTTATGCTATCATTATTATTTATGCTTCACTGGACGATGCACTGAGATCAGATGATCATATAATGATATGGTGGTTGGAAATGAAATTAGCAATGTTTATAGAGAAAACAAAAAATGTAAAATGACACACATATGATTACGAAAACAACAAAGTATATAAAATGGCATTTATTTTAACTTAATTGAGTAACCTTAAGCCAATATTGGCTTAGAATTTTTCGAGTTAACTTTGTATTTTTCCTATAAAAGAAATGACGATTATTTTATAAAACAAAACTAACATGTCTGTGTACAAATGTAAGCCCGACATACTAAAATGAATAAAATGCCATCCCGATATATTTTACATCCTTTTACGGAGACGATGACTTTTTGCTTCAGGAAATAATGATCTTTACTAAACTTCCGTAGTATTCGTCGCTCACTTCGTATCATATCATCTCCAGTTATGAGTATAATAAAAATAGATAAATGGTTAAGTTAATATAAGACAAAAATATACTTAATCTGAGGATTTCTTTTTTATTTAATCTTTATCACCCCACAATCTACTGTTAAGTTTAAGATTTAATAAAGTTTCTAGAATATAAGTCAAATCGTTTTAGGGTTCTGAGCCAACATCGAATTTTCAACGCCTCACAAATAATTTAATTAAAAAACAAAAACTTAATACCAAATAGTCTTAGTTCTTAATCATATTGGACGTCAAAATGAAACCCCTTCAAAGATGCACGATCCCAAAGGATTTGATGATACACAAATTGGAGAAAAATACGACGTGAACGTTCTTCCTGTCTTTTAAAAACCAGTTTATCATCGGTGATTTTGATCGGGAAAACTTTTCACCGAAACTTCGTTGTAGATTAAAGTAATTGAAAATGTTAAAATTAAACTTAAATTATTAGAAAGAGACGAAAGATACACAAGATCTCGCCACCGTAAATACGAATAATGCTTCTATGTAGATAATTCTCTATTTCTATTTCAAAATATTAAACGGCGGTTGCATCATGCTCAACTACATTGTTAAGACAGCTAGACGACAACAATAAAGTACATCCTAAAATAACTACAGCGACACATCTACAATGTTTATTTATACGTTCAAATATAACAAACATCCGGCGGGGCGTGTTTACAAACAACTACACTCGAAATGCACATGGAATACAGCTTCTTACGAAACAAAAACACGTTCAGTGCTATAAACTTTTAAGATAGGAACACCCACCCAATACCTTGTGTTTTATGTAACCCCATATTTAATAATTATAAATTAAAGACACTGTAATTTGAATATAAACAAAATCTTTTGGTTCTATATAACTACGCTGAACCCTAGTGACGTACGGAAACGTTCTGCGATCCCACTTAGAAATCGCTAATCAATTTGATATCACCTGTCTTTTGTTCAAAAATCGATGTATCATAAAAACGCAATGTTACAATAGATACGAACTTACAATCATTCATATATTTAAACAACATACGAAGTAATAAGTGAAAAATAAAAAAAAATTATCGTACGCCTTAAGCAAATGTTTATGCTTTATAAACAAATTTTTCAAATTTTTAAGATAAAAATCATACACCGCAAATCAATCATCATGTGAATTGCGGTATATGATTTTTTTATATACTGTATTTCCGAAACGGGCGTTAGAAATAAGTTTTTTTTTAATTAAGTCTAATAAGTTACTTTGGAAATTATATGCACCTTTGAAAAAAAAAAACGATTAAATTGCAGATTCAAACTCATTGGCGTTTACTTGGACAAAAACGAGGTAGCGACTTTCATCGAAAGTACACACGAAATAAACCCCCAACGTTAAACTCGAAGCATATTTGTATAAGTTACTCGTATTGGATTAAATCTCTAGCAGATTTTAGTTCGCAATTCTTCAAAATAAGTGTATATTAAAGGTTAGGCGATATAACGTATTTTAAATTTACAAAAGCACGTAGCAGGTTTGATATACAAGTAACGAACGGGCTGAGGCGTGATCAAGATGACGTGCACCTACTGTGCGTATTCTAAATGGTTTTGATCAAATGTATAAACTTTTTTCGAACATTGAGACATTGAGATTACCTAAACAATGATTACTTTTTTTCAATAGTCGCCCCCAATAACAGTACGCCATGGCACAGCACCAAAAAACGCTCATCACCCGGAGACGTCCATCTTCCTTTTCCTTCTTTTAAAAGAATTTAAAAGAAGGAAAAGGAAAATGGATGTTCCATCTCTATGCCGAGTAACGATATAGACGATGGAAAGCAAAAACGCAGTAACCATCAAAACCAAAATTATTCACCAGACATACACATACACCAATCGAAATGGTTTAATTTTCTGATTTGACCGTTTGGCGCAGATGCTAAACTATTGGCTCCGGCGTCGCTGGTCGTGGGTTCGATTCCCACCCGGGGCAAATATTCGTACGAAATACAGATATTTGTTTCGGATCTGGGTGTGTGTCCGCTTAAAATTTATGTATGTAAAACGCCCTTATAACACAAGATATTTCTATCTTACAATAGGGGCAGCGTTTTTTCCAGACATTCCAGACATAATGATTTCAACAGTTTAATTTTAAAAAACATGACTCCATGTGTCATTTACTACGTTTTTGCTTTCCGGCGTCGATATATTTACATAGGCCCTATACCGCAAATTGAAAAGCGCAACGCCTCGCAGAACACCATTCCGACAGCGCGAACGGGACGCGAAAAGAGACCGATCCGTTTCGAGCCGTGACGTCGCCGCAGTTTCCACGGGCGTTTTCACCGCGCCGCGTCTGAGACAATCAATCACATCTTCCCACACTTTCTAACGCTATTGTGACGGAGCGGGACAATGGCGCCCGCGGACGCTCCCCGCTCATCACGATCATAGCCCGTCGTCCGGCGACCGGGATTTTTGCATTTCGACGCGATTCGTCGCGTCACATTAAAATAGCCCGAACGGCCAACGATATCACGAAAACAATCGACCTCAAAAACAAACCTTAGAAATGATCCGCGACATCGATGACCATAACGGACAGCGCACGTCACTACAGACGGAACGCTTAATATATATTTTTTTATTCTCTGTATTAATATTTTTATGTGCACCTACCTAATTTTTTCTGCACCACCCAAAGGTTGACTAGGAGATAATGCCACCGGCATTAGTACATAAAGTTTAAATAAATAAATAAATAAACGCGAAATGCTTTATGTTGAAGCAGTGGCGGTACTACCATACCAGCCCAAAAAGCCCGGCTTGCTCTACTAAGGAGTAAAATTTATAAATCTTAATTAACACATAATTCCCGAACAATTTATTATTAAATTTGAGCGTTGCGGGAAAAAATGCCTCAGTCCTGAGAGGAATAGGCATAAGAAACTTGGCGGGACTTAAAGCCCCTTTTTTATTCTTTAAATTATATTTACAATTTTCATAATTTGAATCTTGAAATAGCCTAGAGGCGATCACAGCAGAAGTAGAATCATTACAAGTCAAAAAATGATTGTAAACCGATCAAATTTTGAAAAAAAAAAATACTTTGACATTAGAACGAAGGATGCGGACGACATGCGGAAACGCAGTAACACATTCACTGCTGAAACACAACCGTTGTGTGAAAAAATTCCGAACCGCGCGTGCGGCTTAACACAAATGTGTGTTCGAAATAAATCGCGTCTCGCAGTGCGGTACACGCCCCTGCGTATTCCTGTCGGGTCGCCCGTGCGGGCAACATACGTATGTGTTTTGACAAAAAAAAATAGTGGAAAGTCGCATCGCTGTATTGAACGATTTTTGGGGTCAGCAGCGAACGTGTTAATAAACGCACTCAAAATACATCTCGGCGGGGAGGAGGCAACGAAATGTCAAACGGACGGTCGATCCGAAACAAACGAGGGCGGGGAACGGGTACACGATCGATCACGGTGCGAATAAAAAGCATATAATTATACGTCATTTCGTTCGCGATTGCGGGCGCGTGTCGGCGGACGACGGCGGGCCATTAGTGACGTTTTCGTTCGGGCCGTCGTGTTTCGGACTTTTGACGAGCAACCCATTACATCACAACACAACACCTACTTAATTACTGCGCTGCGCTCGCCGCCCAATAACAATACTGCCCAATTCTTTCTGCACCACCCAAAGGTTGACTGGTAGAAAATGTCAACGGCATTAAGTCCACCTTTGTACTAAATTTGTACATAAGGTCTAAATAAATAAATAATAATAATATGATGGGACATCTCACACATTTGTCATCTGATCCCAAACAAGGCAGAGCCTGTATTATGGTAATCAGAAAACTGATATACATACTTATATATTTTTAAATATATACTTATATAGATATTTAACACCCAGACGCGGAACAAATACCCATGTTCATAGCACAAATATTTTGTCCTGGATGGGAATCGAACCTTCCCTCGGTTTACACTGACCACTACACCAACGGGCCGGTCAAGTTATATCTTTACGATCAACGATCACGATGGTAGCCCATTTGGAGCAGTCGCTAAGCCGTTGGCTTTGTTGCGGATCGTGAGTTCGATTCCCACCCGGGACAAATATTGGCACGAACTGCAGATACTTGTTCCGGATCCGGGCGTTTGTCCATGTGAAATTTATAATACAATTAGGGCGGTGTTTAGCAATAGTATAAAAAAAAAAGTTTGGAGGGCAATGTTGCCAACATTGCCCTCTAAACCGAAGAAATGCAAAATGCCATGAGTTCGATAAACCCTGCAAATAGAGGGCCACGCCTCGTTCCTGAGTTGACAATATGCGGACCCTAACAGCGACGGCTGTCGACTGTACACAACTGATCGGCAGCTGGGAGAGGTGGGCGAGCCTCCTAGAACGCAGGTGTCAACTGTACTCGGTAATTTCGCCATACTATGAAATCCAATCAGACCAACAGGACCAACTACGGTATATTCATGTAAGGACCCTGACTAGTCCGATGATTCGGGCTACTCTAGATTGGTACAGTAAACATCGAAGTTTCCAGAAGTAAATAAATAATACTGGACATCGACCTCCTCTGAACAGATAAGGAGATAGACCACACAGCCCTGGTGCTTATTAACGAACATGGCTATTCCCTAAGGATATTTCTTTTATTTTTAAACGTAAGATCGGATAAAATACGATAACACCACCGAATAGGAGAGTTATCAGCATAAGATCACGACTAGAGGTTGCTTTAAACTGGACCGATCCTCGTTCCTTCGATTTCAATTCGCATACAACTACACGGGAGTCGGGAGTCACAAAATTTGCTACAACAACACGTGGCGCAATACATTGCGTGATGACTGTAGTGCGACAAAAATAGTTACATTTCAAAAACGCATTGTATCGAGCGTATTAATAAAATGTAAGTGGGGGGGGGGGGGGGGCGCGGCGCCCGGGGGGGGGGGGGCGGGGAATAGAGAGGGGTAGAGCTCG
>DWHO01004678.1:0-10874 GCA_018247575.1 Eurytides lysithous rurik
TCACGCCGATTTTCTGTGAGGTCGTGGTACTAATCCGGTTCAAGCCGGCCCATTCAGCAGCGGGAACAGCTACGTGGTTCTACCACGACGTACGACGAATGGAGCTTGTGTCTTTTAAGACTAGAGAACAACCGAATAAACAAATTTTTAACTTATATTCAAAAGTATATTTAATCTCCGTTCGGTGTTTCTGATACCTATTTTATCAGCATCAGGTCATATCGTAGTTGAGTATAAATATGGAAATTATTCCAAAAAAGACTTTATGGTAACTATCATGCGTCGGTAACTACTTGATTCCTATACATATATATTAGTAAATGTTGACTGTTGCTACTGACAACAATTCCAAAGTAGATTCGGAGCTTGTTAATAGATGAATCGCTCAATTGTGGCAAAGAGTTAATTTAGAACCATTGCATTGCTGCTAGCCTGTTTATTTATGTGCAAGATGAAAGTGATTTAGACTTCTTTCTTTTCTTTCGATTCAATTTAATTTATACGGTATACATTTTCATCTTAGTGTATTAGTCGGCCAGTATAAATAATGTATACAACATTGATATTTAATTAACGACATTTGACGATTTTTTTACAACGTTTGTCCCTTTGTTACCGCTTAGATTTAAAGACGCTCGTTGTTTCCATATTGTTTTTTTATGTATAAGCAAGGAAATCGGTGTTATCTATTACAGTTTTGCTTGCTTTGTATTCCACTGTTTACATTAGTCTCTTATCAGAATATGATTATTTTTGAAAATTGTTACGTTTTGCTTTAATCTTTTTAAACTTAAAATCTTTAGAGTTTAGAGAGAGTTTATAAAAATCAAAAATTTGTAAAGTTCTTTTAATGGAGAAGAGGGTAATAAAGCAACCCGATAGAAAGCAATAACCATCGCCTATGAACATTTGTAACATCGAACGATTTGCCAACGCTCCGCCGGCCTTTAAAGTGGGAATATTTGCAAGGGAAAGGAAGAGGGAGGCTGGAAAGGGAAGGAGGAAGGAAGGCGCTTGGTCACCGGCCACCTGACTCGTTGGGCGAAACGCGGAAGCACAAACTCTTCCACTTTACGCCGACTTTCTGTGAGGTCGTGGTACTTGTCCCATTCGAGCTGGACTTTTCGGTAGAGATGTAGCAGTAAACAGAGGTAGAGCCACGCAGCATCTCCTGCTGCGTAGCTCTACTTCTGGTACTGCTACGTAGGTCGTGGTATTGGTCCCATTCGAACTGGACTATTCGGTAGAGAGGTAGCAGCAAACAGAGGTAGAGCCACGCAGCATCTCCTGCTGCGTGGCTCTACCTCTGTTTCTTTTATCGTACAAAACTTTGGTTCGTTATTTACACCGGTAAATAAAAAAAATAGCTTCTATTAAAACCCTTCAAGGTATATAAAATAACATAAATTAACAAATAAATAAACGTAAATAAAATTTTATAAATCTCAGAATAAAAGATGTCAAAGATGAACTGTATTACCACAAATGAATCTATGTTAAGTTCGCAAACACTCCTGCAAGCCTCATTTGCCGGTTTTAATGAGGAGGAATAAGTGTTATTTGTTTTTGCAATTTCTTTGTTTCGCGCACGAAGTCTGTAGAATGCATTAAAACAACTGCGCCTTTCTATTCACGGGACTATATTTTTAATGCTTAAAACACTTAAGCTTCGTTTAAAAAATGTACTCCGCCAGTGAATTATTTAGTGTGGTACAGCTCGACTGGCCTTTTGGTGTTGTAGTTAGTGGTTTTGATTCCAAAGGTCGTGAGTTTGATATCCACCCAGGACAAATTATTTGTGCGACGAGCAAGGGTATTTGTTTTATGTCTGGGTATTAATTTTTAATAATAATATCATGGGACATCTCACACATTGCCACCAGATCCCAAACTAGGCAGAGCCTGTACTATGGTAATCAGACAACTAATATACATACTTATATATTTTAAATATATACTTATATAGATAAACAACACCCAGACACAAAACAAATACCTATGCTCATCACACAAATATTTTGTCCTGGGTGGGAATCGAACCCACGACCCTTGGTTTTGCAGGGAGCACTAACCACTAGACCAACGGGCCAACTTTTAACTTTAAAGCGGAACACAGTATAGTTTGTTTTATATTAATTAAGCAGGCGCACAAACAAGCGAGCAGCTAATGGAAAGCATATAACCGCTGCCCATTGATATTTACAAGTTGTAACTTTTTGGAAATGCGTTAGTCGCTTATAGCTTAGGTATTTTTGGAACCCTTCCCGGTTAGGAAGAATAAAGGGGGAAGAGGAGGTAAGGAAAGAAAAGATGAGCCTTTAAAAGGAAAGAGGGAAGGGTATGGACCACCGGCCACCTCACTCACCGGAGGAAACGCAAAATCACAAATACTTCCGGTTTACGCCGATTTTCTGTGAGGCCCTGGTACTTATAAAGTCAGAGTCAGGTCAAGTCAGGTCAGGACCATTATGCAGCATCGAAATGTTGCGTGGCTCTACCACCATTAAAATTAGTATTTTCTACTGCTGGACGGTTAAGTAACTGGCAATGCCCGCGACGGGCTTGGCTTAAAAATTCTACGATCGTGTTAGATAATAGAACGGAGAAAGTAAAAAAAAATATTTATTTTTTATGGAGTGGGCGGTTCACCCGATAGAAAGCAATAACTGTCGCCCATATTTGCAACGTTAAACGTTTTGAAAACGCGTTCCCGGTCTTTAGGGTGGGAATTTTTGAAAGACAAAGGCAGAAAAGGGTACGGAGACATGAAAAGGAAGGGGGAGGCTGAAGAAGGAAGAAAGGAGAAAGGGGAACGCGAAAGCACAAAAACTTTACAACGAAATACGATGAACATCAACATATTTATTTTATATATATTATTTTGTAAATTCATTTTGAAAATTCGGCAGATTTTAAATACATTTTAGGTTCAAAGAAGTATTGTATGACAACATCCTCTTTCATTATAACTAAAATAATAATAAGGCAAATGTCCTTTGAGAGGACGAGCTATTTATTGATTTTACCCCGCACTGAGGTTACCAATTATTGCGGCCTTCAATATTTGGAAAACTTTGACGGGCCGTTATTCATAAAGGAGACGATGTAGGTCATTTTATGTGTCTGTGGCATCCCAACTTTTAGCCTTTAGATCAAGATCAGAAAGTCGATCATTCTCACTTCAATTTTGTGCAAATTATTTCGCCATTAACAAATTTTGCCCGAAATCCCGTAAATGGAGAGCAAAAATAATTGTCACTATCTTGAGTTTGAGTTTTTAAAACATTGTATTACCCAATAAGTAGGTAAAAAAATGCTAATATTGTGTTTCTCTACTGTCACCGACATTGCAATAGTTATCTTCTTATCTATTTAATTTTTTATTTGTATTGAGTACAGTAGTAACA
Organism: Eurytides lysithous rurik; assembly: GCA_018247575.1. Classification (NCBI taxonomy): domain Eukaryota; kingdom Metazoa; phylum Arthropoda; class Insecta; order Lepidoptera; family Papilionidae; genus Eurytides; species Eurytides lysithous. The sequence goes on from DWHO01004678.1 coordinate 3,408, forward strand.
TGGCTTTCTTTCCTTCTTTTACGAACATTCACAAATGCGCATAATGCATTAATATTTTGTAATTTTGTAATATTTATATTCTGCTCCTTTTATACTCCATATAATTTATATACTCTATACAATTTATATGGCGTAGTATAAAGTATATGTACTATTTCCTTTGTTATTAGTATTTCTCAATAGACTGTTAAATTTATATACTTATGTTGTACAAAGTGAAAATATCAATCTAAGAGACTAGAGCCTGGTGTCTTGTAACATAGGTCTTTGCACCCAGTATAAGCACCAGCTTCCACTATCTTAAAATCTGTTATGTAATTATTGTTCTCCTGTGTTTGCGGTGAGAAAATAGATCATTTTATTATTGTTTGTACGCTGGCTTGTGATGAGCCATAATCCAGTCACTAATAACAACCTTTGTCGGTCATGTGAGTCACGTGGGCTGAAGTTAAGATGTCAAGAAAGTGAAGTAAAAGCCTTGTAAGAACTTCTTATATAACTTTTACACCTTTTAAGCGGAAGCCGAATTCGGTTCTACCTTTGTCTAATACAAAAGATTTTCTGAAAAAATCGACGACGACGGTGTTTCAAGGTCGTTACAACGAAGGACGTTGAAATGCAAAGTTTGTTTGCGAAAAATTGAATGTAGATCAAACTAACGACATAAAACTGGTACCTAAAAACAATGTACTCTCCGTGTTTGCTTTTTGGGGTTTATATGTATAGCTCATCAAATCAGAATTACATCCGTTATTGCTTAGCACGATTCCTTATTATGCTTAATGATATAAACTATACAATGTGTAAGTGTGAATGTTGGTCCGTAATTTTCCCATACAGACAGTGAAGGAGAAATTAGCATATTTTTTTGCAAAGATATCAAATAAAAAATGATATTAGTTATAAAATCTAAACTTAACGGATCGAAATTGCAGGCAAGACTTTGTTTAAACTAATTATCAAGCGAAAGGCCTATCAAAGCGTAGAAAAATTCTTTGATTCTATGATTACTGGATAAGAATCTTGTTCTGAAGTTCTCTGTCAGTAGCTAAATCTGATTGAATATTGTTGTGCCAAGATCTATTACAATAAAAAAACTAACCCAATAATAATACCAAAGTTTTTCTAGACCGGCCTACAGTAAATACAAAAACCATGACGTTGTCTAATGCCCTCTTTTCCTATATGTAAGACTATTGAAAACGTTTTATATCGTTTTATTAAATTCGTAACAAAAATAAAGTAAATATGCATTAAACCATAATACATGAACGTAATTTTATACTAAATAAAAAAAAAATAACTCCATACGTTGGGAGTTACAAAAACGTCTCTTTCATATATGTTTTTGTATTATACATACGCACAGACGGCATCTTTTGTTCATATTCGAGATATCGCACAAGCGGGTCGACTGCGCACACAAGGGATGAAATAAAGGGATTGTTATTTGAACGTCACAGTAGGGAACTTGAGAGTTATGAGAATAGAAGCGGATTTTACGAAAGTATCGTATTTACTCAGCGACGGTGTGTATTGATTGTATAACAAATTTTACCTAACTACGTTTCAGGATTCTCATAAATTAATATACCGTCCTATTTGTGAACTAAAATTACTATGTCCGGTATTTATTAATTCTTTTTAAAAATCTCAGAAGAACGACGGAGACGCCGTAAGCAACATTATTATTACTTACTACCTCCACAGCATAGTAGTATAAATCTGAATTTAATGAATCGACAGCTGTGAATTTGAGTACTGCGGGGGGCAATGGCTTTGTATTGTTGAGTTTAGTTGGGTTAGGACATTACGGGCTGCTCATCCAATCGCCTAAAAAGTAAGAGTGTAAAAATTCGGTCCAGGCTTCTTGTCGACGCCATTTAGCGATAGCTCGGAGAAGTCGGTACAGAGAGATCGGTTGATTTTACCGCCTGTGCACATGATCTCTGTCTCGTGTCGGATATCCGTCTTACGTGACCATGAAAATAGAAAAATAAAAAAAAATAAATAAAAGAGTAAGTGCAGCTATCTTTGCAAACGCTTGTGCACTATATATCGGGCAGTTATAGTAATAGGCTGATCGCTTTTATCTTGACTGCCCTGGCCGAAATCGGTCTGGAAGACACTTTTATTATTGTCACTAAAAACTATTCCGCATCGTTGTTTGAAAAAAATTGTTTTCGTAATTTGAAAGTTGACTCTACGCAGCGTTCACCACCGCGAAACTATTCTTTTGTTCTATACCGACAAGAAGGCAAATTAATTCTCTTGTAACTAAGCTCAAGTCTTCACTGATTAACTGTTGTTCCACCAATAGCCAGTTATTCTACCAATAGGCACTAATGCTTCAAGTCTACGGTATTACGGTTATAGACGCCATGCTGGCAGCGCACTTTCATAGTATACCTCTTTGTCCAGTAACCACACTCATGTTTGGGTGGTAAGTACAAAAACGTAGATGGTTTTAGCTAAATCGCAAAAGACAATTGGTAGCACCTACTTGTTATGGGCATACTGGTCCCTTACCAGCAGGTCACTTCATGCTCTAAAGAAAACTGATGACAGAAAAGGATTTTTATACACATAATTAAAATAATCAGGAAAGGCAAATAGTTTCGATACACCAAACTTCGTTCACTTTTCTACATTTGTTAGGTTTTCAACAACAGTTACCAAAATTATTGTGTGGAACTCATACCTAAATATTCTACTTGTAACATTCATATCTCTAAAATTTTCATAATTTGTAATAGAATATCAAACCTTTCTCCAATTTACACTATGATCCTTTTATATTATGATATACTGTGGAGAAATAATTACAAGGTTATTTAAATAACCGTTGCTTTTACAGACTTTCAGTTTCATCTTGGATTGTATTTTTGATCAGTATACAATGCTCATATCGAAATAAATTTTAGTATTTTATTATAAACTTGCTGACTTTATTGGGTAATTTGATTCTATCTTTATAACGCAATACGTCGATGTAAATTTCAGAACACGCCATATTATCCGTCAATTGTTATACAGGTAAATATTCTAACGTGTTGGAAATGGATCGCCTAGACACATGAAATACGAGATGGGAGTATATTTAGGTTTAACAATGTTAGGATCGATAACTTCGTAAAGTATATTGTCTATAGCGTCTTAACATCGAGTAATATGAAACCAAGTTATTGATTTAATTTAATATTTGATGAACTAAAGAAAGTTCCACTATTGTGTAGTAGAAAACATTTATTGTGTCAGAACCACACGCTGTCTTATATTTGGAACCACTGCGTGAATACAAGGTATCTAAAAGTCCATCTTAGTAAGCTAACCAAGCGCAAGTTATAAATATTGGCAGCATTTTAAAACAAATTGTCGTGGTTGTCTATGGGCAATGGTTATCAATGATATACATTTACATCAATTACACATTTAAAGTGTTATTTGGGGATGATGTTGAACCACGCAGCTGTTCACAATTCTGAACGGGCTGGCTCAAACCGGATAAGTACCACGAGCTCACAGAAAATCGGCGTCAAGTGGAAGTGATTTTGCTTCTGCGTTTCGTCCGGTGAATGGCTGGTGGCTCATCACCTCCCCTCCCCTTTCTCCTTTCTCTCACTCTCTATCCCTTCCTCTTCATCCATCCTCTTCCGCCCTTCCTACTTTCCTCTCATTCCTCATCCCTCCCTCTTTAGAAAAATCCTCCTCTTCAAGACCTGCAAGGCATTTACAATTTCTGTGCAAATGTTCATGGGCGGCGGTAATCAATTACCATCAGATGAGCCGCTTGCTTGTTTGACAGCCTAATCCTTGAAAAAAAATCCTGTTTAACGTTGTGTAACTTTTACTAAGTTAAGATGTAGCCTAAGATTGCGCCTAATTATACTCGAGCTCTTATTGTAGCACGTCGAGAATAGCTTCAAAACTTGTTAGACATGACTGTTAATAAACATCTGATTCAACTATTTACACCGCTCTAACTGTTTTTTTTTTTGGGAATTGATAGAACTGAATTTGTTGTCAACACTTAGCTCGTATACTCTTCATAATAATATTTAATATGGCTTTAAAACAACCTGGAAAGCAAATTAAGCTAATTTATATCGTTCTGTGTAGGATTTTAATAGTTTTTATGTACACCTACCTATTTTTTTCTGTTCAACCCTAAGGTCGACTAGGAGATAATGCTATAGACATTAAGTCCGTCCTCGTACAATCTCTGTGTATAAATCCTAAATGAAAAATAAAAAAAACAATAAATAAGTACTTATTTTCTTTATTAATGGTGCGCCACCTCAGTAAATCTTAAACAGACCAACTTTCTTTTAAAAATTATCAGAACGTATAACGTAAGGTGGGTCTTAATCGAATTAGACCTAGATGTGACACGGCGATAAATCAAACAAGCAATACAGTGAAGAAAAGTTCACTTTGAGAGCCACCGTGCAATCGTCAAACCGCTCTGAAGCACTCAAAATAATTGAGCAAAATCAGAGAAACCGTGTAAAGTTAAAAGCGAATAATGTCGACCGTGTTTCGCTTAAATTTCTTTTGAAACGTTAGCTCTCGTGAAAATAACCTGAGATTTGTAATGAGGTAATCATTTTTGTTTTTTTTTTTAAGTAAAAATAGAACAGGGACTGTTAAGCGAAATTTAATAAATATGTGGATAAATAATAGTAATATTAATAAAGAGGAAATGTTAGAGGTTTTTTTTCAAAGAGAGTCAAGAGTATATTCGATTATCACATAATAAGTTGACTAGAATAATTGTTTAATAGCTATTTTATTATATCTGAAAATGGTGCACTGCATCACTACAAATGTCCGTACATTTTTTATCTTGAACGCAACTACGAGCAGTTTTACTTGTGAATATTTGGGATAAAAAAGATAGTTAATGCCGTTCAAATTTTATATTGTTCGATAAACCTGATTCAAAACAGACATCATTTTTTACTTTATCCCTTTTGTTCTTAATTTTTTTTTCATGCAATAACATAGCTGTGGATCGATAGATTTGAACATCATGGGAGTCGAAGACATAAATGTTTTATTATTCCGTAGTTATTCAAAAGTTACTAATGGAAAATTATACTATGTAATCATTAAATACGAGTTAACTAATGTTTAAAAAAAATAGTTAAAGATAATATAACCGCAAAGTTTTTAATCGGTTTTTTCTTGCACCCAGCATGAAAATTAACGGACCGGTGATGCATGGAAAAGTATTCGATATGTAAGTATCGATATTGAATGCTTCATTGATATAATAGTAAAATTATAGTCGAAAATATGAGACTTTGATTCACCTGCTAGTTACAGATTAATCAAATTGATGTTATAACACCAAACATATATAAGCGGAAAGCAAACAAAAGAGGATATCACATGATATATTATGTGAGAATGATCACCACCCATGAACATCTCTCAGGTATAATGTAAGCCTTTATGGCAGGAATAATAACATAAGTTAACGGTTCCTTGAAGCGTATCTGTTCGTAAGCGCAACTGGCCACAACGGACTGCGGCGTGATAGAAATTGATGTAAGGAAGTGGTGTGTTGTGATTGAAGTAAGGATGGAAATCCACCACAGTGGTGGACTGTCGTCCAATGGGGGTTGTGACGATAGAATCATAAAATAATTTAGGTATACGTCAGTTGCGTTAGGCAAATATCAATTATAATCAGGCAAAACTGGTATACAACCAGTTTTACCTCGGTAATCTAATGAGGAGAGGAGGAGGATAACAACAGAGATCTTCTCTGATATATGAAATCACTCATCATATGAAAGATCACTCACACACATCACTCAGATATATGAAATGTATCAAATTTAGTCAAAAAGAAAACAATTTCGTGCGTTACTGAAGCTCATGTAAACCGTTCTTTACGTTACATTCTATTACATATATTATATTATATTAGACAAAGTAGATCAATTAAATTTGCATCAAAATCCTAATACTCGTACATATGCAAAGCGGGCCGCGTTGAAACCGGGATTTGACAAAGGCATTTTACCTTTGGGATTAACATGTTGACAATTCGCTTTAAAAGTTTATCTAACAATTGAAATCTGAGCTTACCGTTCTGCATCAAAATTTATTAGAATGGAATCATTTCACAATCCCCTCTCCGTATACCAGACGGGGAATATTTTACCGCTTTGCAAACATTTTGATCTGAAAATTTTGCGGTTTGTTACTTATTGTTAATTTTTTTATCTACTTCCATTTGTTGCTGTTCTCGCATTACAGCTTGAAATTTGTGAACCATTTGTTTATAATACATTAATTTATTTAATTTGTCTTATTTTAGACCTAGTACATTTGTTAAACGAAGACTTACATATTAAATACCATAATGGTTTGTAACTATTATTTACATACCAGAATAGATAAATATTAATCAAGTCTCTATCCCTTCCTAGTCTAATATTCCTTAAGTCAAGTGCTGTGTGAATAGACTTATTGACCCTTTATTTTTAACCGTTGTTAATTCTTATCGCTGTCTTTCCATCTTCATCGGTTCCTTATAGCATGTTTGTGATAGTTTTTTTGGTTTCATTAGACCATTTTATCGGCTGCAGTAATTTAAAAAGTTTATGAAATTTAAACTTCAAGCCTAAATTATTATAGGACTTTTATTCTTATATATCTTTATCATAGGCCTTATTTTGAGTAAAGAAAAACGCATAAACGGCATACGCTGGTTAATTGTGGGTTACGTTCTACTTAAATCGACTATAACGGAAGATTGTGCAGGTTTTTTATTGAAGAAGGGATTATGCAGGTCTTTTATTGTTTCTTATCGCTGAATGAATAGTGACTTCCGAGGTTTTGTTCCATGCTCGGGACGTATTCTTTGTTTAATTCGGTTATTAAAAACTGTTTCAGCGCTTTCTGAATCGATTGATAATATTAAACCTTTCTTGAAAATTTTATTAACTTACGAGCTATACAACGATAGTGAACTCATGGACTGTACTTAAAAATGACTGGATAAAGTAAATGAGTAATTAGTCCTTCAGAAACATTTTTTAATCTATAACAGATTTCAGATGTTATCAATTGAGTATTAAGAACGAGATGTTCTTTATATGAGAAGAAACTTTGCCTGATTATATCGTAATAAGAGTATAGAAACGTAGTCAAATAAACTTTATTACTTATATGTTATCTTGTTCTTGTTACCTATATTTAATGTTTCACAATCGTTTTCTTTTTTTTTCTAAGAAACTTTTGAGAGTCAATAATACTTTATTTATTTATTTTTTATATTAACATATACATATAGCATACATATATATTTATGCAGATTTATTGACATTACCATAATATTTCAAACACCTCCGTGCATACTGCCTCCGTGGCCTAGTGGTATAGGCCCGCGCTTTACAAAGCGGAGGTCGTGAGTTCGAATCCCGCGGAGGGCAATGACTTTGTGTTGTTGTT
>DWHO01004679.1:0-10873 GCA_018247575.1 Eurytides lysithous rurik
GTGGGAACGAGCATTCCCACGGGTGCGGTGCCCGATGAAGCTTTATATGGCGCAAGCCAAAAGCAAAAACATCATCAAGAATAGAATAGAATAGAATAGAGAATATGAGCTTCAAACAATAGGATCGACACAAACTTGAATTCGATAGCTTCAATCAAAGCAAGTTATCTCAGCCATTCAAATACATCCCAACCTCAAGACGGAATGATAACGACGATACTAACATTAATATTCTGTTGCGGCATCTTGATATCTCCTCTTTATTTACATATTAATTAATTTCGCAAACCTGAAAATAAGGAAAATTCAATAACACTCTTATTTAAACTTAGCCAAGAATTTATATTGGGATATAACGTTTATATAAATAAAAGAGAAAGTCATTTTCTTTCACTTAAGAGGACAGCATTTGCATTCTCTTTTTTTTCTAATTAAACACACGGTATTTCACTATCCGAAAGGTAATGGTTCAAGTAATCAACTTTTATTAATTTTAGTACTTATATTTAGTATTTAGTGTTTAATCAAGAATATATTTTTATATCATAGTAAATATTTATATAGTTCTCAACAAAACTAAAAAAATATACATTACATTTACAAATTACATATTCTACGAAGTATTATGAATCCTATCAATGCGACAGGAAGTTTGTATTAAAGTCCCGGCTTTGAAATATCTTCACTGTACATATATATATATATATGAAATATATTCCACGTAATAATTCTAATCTTAATTTCTTCTATTGCTCTAGTTCAGCCCGCATATGAATAGTGAATTATTGAATTAAAAAAAACGTATCTATACGACGTGACGTCCACCTATAATAATATATATAATATACCACAAATAAAAAATTGATGGCGGTACTTGTTTCTGAATTTTGAATGCCTCCTCCTCTATTATCGTCCCTCCCCCTCACTCCTCCTCCCTCCCTCTTTCAAAAACATTCCCTCCTTAAAGTCTGGTAACCCATTTGCAAGTTCTGTAAAGTTAAAAATGTCCATGGGCGGTGGTAATCTCTTACCATCAGGCGAGCTGCTTGCTCGTTTGTCAGCCTACTCCATATAATGAACAAGAATGACTAAGTCGCCGAAGTTTTATCTAATGCAGCAGTGATCATTAAGGTGATAGCAACATTTTATCTTAAGAAGCAATAAATTATCCAAACTCTCGAAATCGGAACTTTACGAAATTGAAACCCTCTTGCCTGAAATTATTAGAAGAACTCCTAGCGCAGCTTCATTCAAACGCATGATAAATTAATATTATAAAAGTAATACATGAATTATAGGTCATTGTTTTATCAGTTTACTTATATCTATCTATCTTTCTATAAATGTTTGTATATATATACATTCATATCTGTAAATATGTCTGTATATGTTATATCTATCACAAATATTTTTAATAAATCATAAGTATAACAAGTATTTAATATAAATTAATTATATCATAAATTTATATTGCATGTTTATGTTTTCCATTTTTTTTTTTGTTAATTCTTTAATATATAATCTCCACGCCCGCGTTACCTGGGAAAGATTGTTCATTTACAAGTTCTCCCTTTGTAATTGCCATTGTTTTTCTTTTTGTTTTAGCAATAAAGCGTATATAAATAAATGATACGTATAAAAATATAGATTACGCACTTTATTCTTTCAAAACAATTCTTTTATTATGAAATAAAACAAATTCGCTATTCACCAACAATAAACAGCGTTATAACGTTAGGTAATCAAGACGAAATCCATCCTATTAACTAAAGCGTTTCTTAAAGACCGTTACATCAGACAGAAAAGCCAAGATAACCGTCTTTTATCCGTCTGTTCTCATTCCATTTGTTTAATGAAATTTTCTAGAAACGTGCAGAAATAACTTTCATTCTTACACAGGACATTGCAAAAAAGTGATAGGCTATTTTTTTTTTTTGGAGTCGGCAGCCAAACGAGCAAGCGGCTCATCTGATGGAAACTAACAACCGATGCCTATGGAGATTAAGTTGGGAGCTTTTAGAACTGAAAGGGGAGGAGGAGATGGAGGCAAGAAAAAGGAAAGGGAAAAGGAAGGGGGAGGCTGGAGAATGAAGAAAGAGAGAGGGCGTGGGCCACCGGACATTTCACTCACCAGACGAAACTCGGAAGCACAAATACTTCCACTTAACGCTAATTTTCTATGAGGTCATGGTACGTATCCGGTTTAAGCCCGCCCATTCAGCAGCAACCAAAACTGCTGCGTGGCTCTACCGACATATAAAACTAGAGAACTTTAGAAGGAATATCTTCAATCTATTCGGATGTCCCTAGAATGATGTTGTGATACTTCTTAGTGTTTATAACTATTCTTCCTAAAAAAGTAAGGAAACAAGATTAAAAGTTAGGTGATCATATGATCCCAAGTCACGTCATATAAGATTTAAAATATCAGTGTCACACATCTCTGAATATGAAACAAAAAAACTGTGACCTGGCTGTTTAATAAATAATGGGTTGTTCGAGTGTATAGTATGGTGTTGCATGCTGAACAGGAAAGAATGAAAGAAACGCAGGTTAATTTCTTGTTGTCTTCATATAATGTTTATTCAACAATTGAAATAATGATTATATTCGTGTAATAGATGTACTATACTATACTATACTATACTATATTACACGGCTCGACAACTGAAACCAAAATATCTTGTATGTACCAAAATATGCGTGTAAATATGTACGCTAAAGTGCAAAAACAAAATTGTTTAATTTTTATAACACTTCTCATATTAGTTAGTATCTAGCCTTGTAAAAAACGGTCTTCAAAATCAAGTATATTTCTATTTATTTGAATCCCAGTGTCTTGATATTTTACTAGTTCATATAAAAAGATCTAATATACACTATTTTTGATTTATAAGTTAGATTTTTGAACTTTTTTTTTACGTTTACTAACTGTTAAGTGATATATTTTATTTTCATTTACTAAATTGTTAAAAATTTTAGTGATTCTTATTTCTAACATTTTAAAAAACTAATGTACACGTCTAAATCCAAAAAATAAATAATTTTACACTGTTCAAAAGAATATGAAAACGGAATATGTATATTTGAAAATGCTCAGACATGGATCAGGACCCAGAAATAACACTCCTATAAAGCCCATGAGGGGTCGTAATGAAAACAGTCCAATTTTGCTGGTACCTATTATTAATTATATAACTAAAGTGAATGAGATTAAGAAATTATGTTAAAATTTTGTTTAAAATAAATGTTTTAATATACAAAAGTGTATAATGTGATCGCTAAACTCAATCATCGACCAAACGGAGAGCGAAGTATGACCATGAAAATTGGCACGAATATATTATATTTTTTAAGGGACAGATGTATGTCGTTTAGCCTCTTTGTTGTAAATCACCACAAAATGGTGCTTCAGTACTTGATAGCTTCCCTTACACAAGCCTCCGATGGTACGTATCTCATTTTAATTTATGGTTTAATTGTGTGTATGTATTTACGTTATATTTGATAAAGATATTGTGGTAATGACAAATGTTTTCAATATTTTATATCCGACAAAGTAGCTAAAATACCTCCAGTGAATGACAAAACCGACATAAAAAATAAAAAGAGAACGTTAAGCGCCCAAATTGCACGCTTGCTTTACGTTCTTTCGGTGTAAAAACGACAAAAATTTTAACAACCTTAACTTTTATACATTCTCCTTCCTTGCTCCACCAAACCGTTTTCATAATTGCATTTGATTTTTTTTTAATTCGTTATTTTCTTAATTGTGTGAGTAAAATAGTTTACAGATACGTGAAAGTTTGCATAGTTTTTATTTTTTTTTTTATGTTTGGGTTTGTAATCAGTGTCGGTTCCGTTAACATTTTGTTACCAGACCTTAATTGATAAATAAAATCCTTGGCTATATTATTTTTACAATCATTAATAATTGTTCATGTCGCTTTGGATTTGTTGTTTGATAAATGAATAGTATAATCGTTTTGTGCTTTTTGCGAGAGTTTAATAATATTTTAAGTCTTTTTAAAAAGGTCATGAAAATATTTTTTGTTCTATTTTCGGTATATCCATAAAAGGTTTCGTTTACGCTTGCAGCAGAGTTTAATGTCTTTGGTAATCTATTTTTGTTTTTTATGTGATGAAACTCTTATAAATTTATGTGGAAAGCAAAAGTCATAAAATGGCTTGAACTCTTTATGAAAGTTTTCATAAGCTTCATCGGCTGTGGGACTCGCATACACTTGATTGGAATTTAATGTCACTTATTTGCTCATAGTTGTCGAGTGTGTGAATATGTAATAATTGCCAAGTTAATAATAATAGTTAGTAAATATTTACCAGTACATCTTGGGACCTTTTCCAAAAAACCCCTTAATTCATTAAGAAAACAAAAAACGAATTAGTATCTTATACAGCAAGGAGTTACTGTTCTGAAGTTTTACTAGAAAGTACGAACAGATGTTAGTGTGTGTCAAACATAGGCTATTTAATATACTTTTTCCACGACACTAAATCGGAGAAATTTTGAAATTGTGCGAAGCAAGTCTAACAAGCTGAAAGTTTAAATATTCCTATAAGTGTAACGTTTGAGTTCCAAATAAAGATTTGTTGAAATGATAGAAGGTATTTTTAAAGCTTTATAATCTGTCCTTACATATTACAATATAAAATATTGATACTATTAAATGAAGTTATATGAACTACGACACCGTACCGTGCTATATAAATACTGAAACAATGGTAAAAACGTTAAAAGTTAGAAACAAAAACGCAAAAATATCTGTAAAAAAGTATTATTTGAGAAAAAGAATTAATAGTTGATAGTACTACCATTAAATATTTGTTTGATATAACTAAGTTACGGCTTAACATACAAATGAAAATATAAACATTTCAGATAAGTCTACTCTCACTCAAGTTGGGGTAGAAACAAGAAAATTATGTAGATTTATTCGGGGTATACATTTTCTATGCCTGGGACGTGTAAACTTTTTAAATTTATGAAAAATATAAAGATATCTCAAGAGTGCGAATTGTAAATACTCCTTTGATTCATTTGTCTGTATTTTTTTAGTTATCTAAACTCTTATGTCGCTGTTATATAAGAAAAGTATTCAAAAACGTTTTAAGATATTTATGTTATCTTAACCATTTAAGATGTTTCTGATTTAAAAGCTACCATGGGCCAATAAATCTTTTAAGATGTCAGCCCGGTGTTATCTATCGTTATCCCGTAAAATTTATTGTTTGACCTTTCTTTACATTATGTTCACGTGTAATAATTTATTGCGAACAAACAGCTTTAAATTTTGCACTTACAGAACATACATTTATGTGCCAAATTTTAACTAGTATATATAACTATTGAGTTAGAAACTATTGTGGGAAAAATAGGCAAGGCAATATATGGAGTTCTCCTCTAACCCCAGATGCCCTAAATCCGGCCCTGTATATACACATAAATAATAAACTATATCAACGCCTAGGAATCTTTAAATTGATTGCTTTTAAAAGTTAGTCATGCCCATTTCATTTGATAGATATGAACTTAATACCTATTACTTTTCATATACCTTACAAATTTATCAAATTCTAACAACTACAACAGATTGTTGCTATAACATTGGTAATATAAAGCTCTGACAACATCCATAAAGCTTTCACTAGAATCGTTGTCTACTGTTTTTTCAATCTTCCAATACATATCGTTTAATTTTTTTTATTATTTTTATTCAGTGTAAAGCCGTCGAAACAATTCCGCTTTATATCGACGACTTTACACTTAATTTAAATTTAACTATAATAATATAGAATAACGTTAAGTAAAGTAAAATTACACGAAGAATATATTTTATTTACAGACTTCTGAATATTCTTCTATTTGTTTTTTTTTTTGAAGGAATTTATTGGCGAAACGAGCAAGTCGCTCATAAGCTATACTTTGTTTATTACAGCACAATACGCTAACTAGTATTTTAAACTGCACTACTGCTTCAAAACTGCGACATAGGCTTCTATTTGTTCCAGAAAATGTTAAAATGTCGAACACCTAGGGTTGTCTTTCTTTTTTACTAGCATTGATTTGAGGAAAGCAAAATACAAAAGAAAGCAAGAAACAAGTCTTTTTGGTTACGTTATTACTTATATATGACGAAAGTAAAGGCCAAGCCGTAAATAAAGTAGCCCAACTAACAATGTATTATTGAATTAAAGTGCACGTTTTAATAACAGAAGATAATATATATATATATATATATTAAATCCGATTTTTATATAAATACTACCTCTGTGGAGTAGTATTTATATAAAAATCGGTGTTTCCATCATTTACTATTTTATAATAATCCCGTTTGAACTAAATCTATCTTTATTTTCAGTAATAATATCTATGTATAGTGAAACTGCTTCAACTTATATTAAATACGCAAGTAGTCGTTGTTAACCGCAAACGGTTCGCAAGTATTCCAATAGGATTCCATTAATTAGTTTCCTAGCTATTGCCTGTTCATCCTCGAAAATTGTAATGCAAATTTATTTTAAACTCCTATATAAATTTATTTTAAATATATATATCTCAGTATTGTAATTCAGTTCAGAGTTCGTATTAAATTATTTTTATTACAACAAATGCCTCATTCGGTAAAATAAAGATAATATACAAACTTGTTAATCTTTGAAAAACAATACGCAAATTTATTTTAAACTGCGGTATAAACCTACTTCTATAATCGACAAAATTAGAAAATCGTTATTTGTATGTTACATGTTAAAAATTCCGCAAACAAAGGCGTTTATGAATAATACTGCAAACATTTCAACTAACCAACTATAAAGTTTCATGAAATTTAGCGACTATTATATTAAGTTTTATTATAATCATTTCTATTCACATTATATTACAGTTTTATCTGTCCCTACAATAAATCCTCTAGAGATGACTCATTATTTTAATAATAGTTCTGTAATAAGGTTCTTCAAATTGAATTAATATTTATCTACTACCAAAAACTTCAATAAGTTTTTTTATGCTATTCATTTAGACAAAGTAGCTGATATGATTTGCTTATTTATTTAGTCTAACGTTATGATAATGACAAACCAAATTTACGAAATACATTTTAGTGTAGAGTTCACATTACATTACAATACATATTTCAAGTAGATGCATAAAAAGGTTAATCAAATTTAGGGTTACGAAAATTTAAGATAAAATCATAAGAAAGAGTAAGTTATCATTATCTACTCATAAAATTTATATAATTTTTTCCAAAGTACACTACTCCTACTCGACTTCTAAACACACAAAGTTACTCCTTATTAGGGCCCATAAGATCAAAATTCACCGGTAACTTTCCTCCGTGTATCAAAAACGTCGGAATTTTCAATTTAAATGAAACACGACAAAATCTTTAAAATTATTTCATTCATATTTAATCTTTTACCACCATAGTTTTCATTAATTAAAAATAATTAAATCGCAATGCGTAAAATTAAGCAATATCTTTTAATTACGTGCAGGGAGTTTTTTTTTTTTAAATCCAATGTTATTTCATCTGATGTATAAGTTTTATGTGATCACTCACGATTTTAAAACATAGTATATACTACAATCTATTTTACAAAATATTAGTTATATTATAACTTGTGCAAGCATAATTAAGTTTAATCAACTATTGTATATTATATCATATTTAATGTATTTATTCCACTTTGTAGTTATTCCACCTCCTATTATAAAAGAAATACCGTATCTCATTATTTTATTTTAATGAAACGTTAAAATTACTGGAAAGCAGTAAAAGGCACTTATTGTAATGATTTTTGAAAGTACTTTGATAAAAAACATTGCAACAGCCACAGACTCGGAAGCTATGTAGTGTTCTATAAAGAGCTGCTCTCTTTGCCGACTTCAAGTTTGCGTACAATTCAGACTAATGGGACGCTTTCAAGTTTTGTTTACATTCTCTGCTGTTAGTTTTATGAGTCTGTTTGACCAGATATGTTGTGAATTATAAATCTACTTTTTTATTACAAGCATTTAATAAACACATTGATTTGTTTAATAAATTAATAAGCTCTGAGATAGTATAAAGTATCACGGACCATTAATAATACGAGCTTAGTGGAATTTGTCGATTCAATTTCACCGAATCTCGGTTTATACTCTAACACAGTATAAAACCATAGAATGAATGCAAACTCTGAGTAAAACAATTATTTATTAAATCACACCATCGAAATAACAATTAAGATGTTGAATAACTTTTTAAAATGACATTTATTTTCTAAACGAATAACGAATAACGTAGCATCGTTATTCGTTTGTGGAGTAATTTGCAATTATGAAAAATAAAAGTCAAATAACACACCATGTGTACAACATATACATCATTTGATGTTTTTTTTTATTCGCATAACTTTATATGGGTTAAAATTGCGATGCCATAAAATCGACTACCTAAACAAGTTACACCCGAGCTACGAATAAAATGTAAGAGTTTAAAACTATTTTTTACGTAACAATATACTTTCTGACACCCTTCGCCCGCTGTAAAATTATGAACTTTAGAACAATTTACACTCGGGAAAATCAGTATAGGATTTGATATTGTTTATTAGTGGTGTTAGTGGATAATGTGACGATAAGACAATAATAGACAATACAGGAATTGATATTCAGTTTATAATTGAACCCAATAATCCGCTTGCCGGTCTGAGAAGTTTCCAGCTGTCATAAACTATTTGAAGAATACCTATAGTTCATAGAAACCTAACTAAAATTAGAAACGTCGAAAATAAATATATTTTCGCATATAAATATATTTTCTACGTTTCAAATTTTAAAACAATAAAATCATTCTGATCATTTATTGAACTTTTCTGTTCGACAATAGCTGTAAAATACTAATTAATTAAACTAAGCCTTAAAGTAACTTAGACACTATTCAGAATTCCTTGTTTGCGGTGTTCAGTTGTGACTTCTCCCTCGACTACGTCGAATATTCTTGTTTCTTAAATCGACTACTTTAATTCTTCACATTCGCACAGTTTTAGCAGTATTTGCCTCGAGTAAAAAAACCCTTCGAGGAAATCAAGACGCAAGACAAGCAAGACAGGAGACTTCTATATTGGATTTCTTATTTTATTCTTTAATTCTAGTTACGTATACACATACATGTATATAATGGTGCATTTCTTTTCACTAAAAATACGCTTAGACATATTCACTACTCCTTAATTATAACTTATAATTTTAAAGGCGCCTTTGTTCCCAAACACGTTTTCTATAGATGACATATACTTATGAAGAAACGAAAAATATTTTATGAATAAATTTTAGCATAACCACGATAAATTTTGATCATAAAAATATATGATATGATCACAAATCGTTATATTTATTTCTAAAGAATATATATAACGTAAAGTTATACAACAATTACTTTGTCGGAAAATTGGTAATTACATATTTATAGATAAAACTAAATGTAATTAATGATTATAATAAAAGAAGGCTTTTCCTGCCTCAAAGACGTTTCTCAAAAATTAGTACCAAATCATAGCTTTGTAGCCAATTTTAAAAAAAAAGAATTGACCAACTAATCTTGTGCAAGTATTTAGCTAACATAAGAAAAATTATGCATTTATAGATATATGTTAAAAATACCTAGTATTATTAGTATGTTAATAGATAATACTCATCAATTGTTAATATATAATACATTTCCTAATTATTATTTTATATATAAGCAGTATTTTAATTAGGACTTGGTGACTATTTTTATTTCTTTAAGCGTAAGCAAACAATTTTTTGTTCGATATGGTCTTCCTTAAATAAAAGAACGACATTAAACATTAGCATAAATTACTTTATAATGATGCCTCCTATTTGTGCAAATAGTAGACAAAATAATTTTACAATACGATAAGACGTATTTCTCCCTTATGTTCGAGACCTGCCTGGAAAAATCTTTGACAGACTCATTCAACATTTTTGGGAACCCGTAATTGAATTTCGGTGTAATCTATTCAAATTATATAAACGTCTTTGTTTCTTTCTAGATTATGCGTGCTGAAGCCCGAAAAATATCTAAAGATAGGAAAAACTTTGGACGTTTTCCAATTCTTTCAATGAGCATGATATGATCATTCTGCTTTAGACATTGCGGCGACGTATTCATAGCTCTCAACACATTTTCGTCAATAGTGTATGAGCAGTGGCGGTACTACCATACAAGCCGAAAAGCCCGGCTTGCCCTACTAAGGAGTAAAATTTATAAATCTTAATTAGGGCATAATTCCCGAATAATTTATTTTTAAATTTGAGTGTTGCGGGATATTCGACGGAGGTGTATGTCGAATAATTAGAAAGAAAAAAAACTAATTTTTATTGCAAGGTTACAGGATTTATTACAGACGATGAGAATAACGGTAAAATAATGAACATATCCTAAAAATAAAAAGCTCATGATTCGTAATGGGTTCCGGCACCAATCCAGATCTAGTATTCGAACTTATTTTATTTCTCTCCTATTTAAAACTTTTTGTAACACAACAAGCTGACAGGTATCGAAATATGCATATGATACATATTTCTTACTACTTAACGAATATTAAGAGTTCTTAAAAACAAAATCCATAAAAATTATTTTATGCTATGTAATATAGTTACAGCTCTAAGATATTTTTTTTCCAAAAACCTCCTTTAAATCTCTTTTAAAAGATAGCATATACTTATTTGCCGGAGGCCTACCCCCTTCCTACCTTCTCTTACTCCCCGCCCTAAGAGATAGAGGTAGAGGAGTAGAGTAAGGCCTCCATCCCCTCCCCCTCCCCCTTTTCTCCCCTCTCTTCTCCCCCTCTCCCTTTT
>DWHO01004680.1:0-10873 GCA_018247575.1 Eurytides lysithous rurik
TTTTTATTTTTTTATTTTTTACTATTTTTTTTTCTTTTCTTTCAATCTCTTTACATTGTAATACTTTAAACGTAATTTGTACGAAACTTCCCTCTAATAATAATACAACAGCCCTCTAGCGAAAACATTTGCATGATCTTGCGATATAAGATGCCTGTAGACCTTCACATGTACCTATATTTTGCAAATAAATTATTATTCTTATTAACGATAGATCAGTCAATGGACTAAATAGGCCATCGGCATGTTGGATATACGAACGTAAGCCGTCAACAATAGAAAGCCGGCGGCTCAGAGTCGCACAGACGCTGTAATACGTACAATGGCGTCGCACGTGAAGCTAACAAAACGTCCACTTAAACATATTTCCCAATCCGTCCGTCCGCGACGTAACGTATGGGCGGTAATTAGGCGCCGTTTTCAAAAACCCACCGTCCTTTGTGCCGCTTCACTTTCGGGCTCGCAATCGCCTTATTAATTTCCCCCGTGCGACGCGTGCGATAATATGTCGTGCGTTCCGGTAATAGGTACCGTCGGTGCGCGGGCCCCCGGCACCGCTCACTTTGTCTAGAACGGTCCGGTGGCTGGATGAAAAACGAGTGTGGCTGAAATTCATTGTTCCCTTTCCGCCCGGTTCGCGTCGCTTTTGTTCTTTTTTATGAATCTGGACCGCCGTGGTCGACGACCTTTGCGCCGACAGTCCTCTTTTCCTATAACATCGACTATGAATTACCAATCGCCCCGATTTTTAGGGATTCTCGAAAGCAGATTGCATTTTGATTTTGAATAGGATGAGATATTATAATTACATTCAGTTAATGGTAACCCCCGTCACTTGCCTCCGTCTAGTTCCGATGAGTGTCTGAGAATTTATCTCATTATAGATTCCTTCTGAGTATTAGAAAAGTGTTTAGATAAGAGAAAGGTACTGGTAGACCGTGGGAGGTAAAAGTAAATCCAATTTAAAGTAAAGCCCACACAGTTGTCATTTTAGCCAGTAAAGTACTAACATTACGGAGTATTCAAAGTAAATGCGTCCATTGCTTCATTTTTCCATTCTTCCGATGGATGTAGGCGGTTACTGCACAGTGGGCAGGTAAAGTCCGAAATGTACTCAGGTACATATTGAATAAAGCCTTAATATAAAAACTTAAATCCGAAGTGCATTCCTTTTTCTAACTACGCAGAGTGACCGTTAATTGCTAGACCTATTGCTATCCAAGTGTATTCGAAATTAATGCTTATTTCCTCCTTTCACCTTATTGCACGCGCGTTACAGTTCATGAAGAAGAACTATAGAGTAGCTGTACAGGTATTATAACTTGTAACCTATATGTTTAATCTAAATTAGTAAGATATCCACTTCCGCTCTCTCAAACATTTCAAGAAACAATCCAAACGACATTAAACAGTTGTTGAACAAAACTCATTAATGGATTATGTAGCATTTTATTTAATTTTTAGTCCTTGATGTTTCCAACACTTTACAAAAGGCCCATGGTTACAGAATAGACCGTGATGTTTGATGCCCTATGTCAATTAACAATATGCAAGAATTCATTTAAATTTTTGCGAAATAAAATTGAACTGTCTCCAAATAAATTATGCCATACCTCGATTGGTTTCGACTTGATTTTGAGCAGTTGCAGTTGCATCATGGTCAATTGGGCGGTTGGTGTATTTTCGAGTTCGACGTTCAAGAAAAAACACCAGTAAGAGACCGCGTAACATTTACACAAAAGAATCGGATGAATTGGGCCCCTATATTTTACGAAGACTGTTAAAACATATAAGTAATGATGTTGAAATTATAGACTATTGATCGTTACTATAAATTCTTACGATATCAGAGCAAAATAAGAGAGCATAAGAAGGTAAGTACATTGATCTTTCGCTACATGCGTATTAAGAATTTTGCGCAGTTGGGCATCTTCCATTGAAATACAAACGAGGGGTCGAACTGTAAAAACGGAGTCCCCTCTATCGGAGGGCGCGCCTGCAATGCGACGACTGCGCCACTCTGCGCCGGTCTGCAGGCACTCGAACGTCCTGCAGGTTCGAGAAGTTTCTTCATACCCGCAAGATGCCCTGTGGGTACTAAATATGGGTACACTGTAAATTTATGTTGTGAGCGTACTAATACACGCGTGTTTCAATGCTTACAAAGTCGGATAGGTACCAATAGTTGATTCTCCGACTATACAGGTAGTCTTGATGACGGGTCAGTCGCTAAGCTGTTGGCCTTGGCGTCAAGGGTCGTGGGTTTAATTCCAAACCGTGGCAAATATTTGTATGAAGTACACTTTTATGTATCTAAAACGGCCTTATGACACAAGATTATATCTTACAAAACAGAGGAGGCGGTCTTAAATAAAAACAAGAACTAAAGATAAAAAATATAATATTTCCGTTGACAGTATGGGCGACCCGACTATAGGCACTGAACCCTAAAATCGTTTACATAATTAAAATTCCTTTGTCTTTAAACCTATACTGTATGTTCGCAGCCCTCATGACTCGGTGACACCTTTATCGTGGATATTAATTGAAGCGAGTTTTTGGTTAGAACTTTAAGTTATCTGTTTTTTGTTTAGGCAAAGTCGACAACCTTTTAGTGGTGTGAAATTTGTATAAATGTTTTTTGTTCAACTGCCAAGAATTCCTTTTCGTATGTCCATAATCATTTAGGTACAGGTTTCAGTGTAGCGGTTTTTTTTAAATCTTGCATTGGCTTAAGCAAACGTTTATAGATCAATAAGAATTTGAAATTCTTCTTAGAGCCGAGATTTGATGTTAGGTTTTGGTGTCATTCAGAATAAACATATTCACAAGAAAAAAGTTTAATAATGGATAGAATGTAATCTCAACTAAGAGATTGAATAAATTTTAATAAATAATAAATTTTAATGAAACTCTTATCGATAAATAACTGCGCCTTAAAGTTGAAAACAGTTTATCTCAATCAGTCAAATAGTTTTTAGGATGTCTTACGTAAATGGTAGAACAATGTCTGCCAAACTATACTATGTCTACAAAGCTCGGGCACAATATTGAATAAATTGGAAAGTTATATTGACTGACTGAAAGCGCTGAGAGCTTCTTTCTATCCTTAAGATGCCGAAGGTTCTTGATTGGTGAAATATTATTTTATTTGATATTGAAAACTTTTACAAAACAACTTCCACCCTATGAAGCGGCACTCTTTAAAAGTTTCAGGGTTTTAGGGTGGTGGAATCGCGCAACTGCTCCCAACTCTACTTGGCTTGAATAATCCGGCTTGAACCGGGTTGGTACCACCCATGAGCTCACAGAAACCGCTACGGCGTCTTGTCCGGTGAGTTAGATGGCCGGTGGCCAAATCCTTTTCCTCCCACTTCCGAAAATTCCCACCTTAAAGGCTGGTAAGTGGTTTGGTAGGCCTTCGCTGTTGAGAATTACTTGGGCAGCAATGACTCGCTTGCATGTTTGCCCCTACTCCATGAAAAAAAAACTCTAATAAATTAATCATATTTAAAAAAAAATAGTCTATTTAAACATGCGGTTTTCACTTAGGGAACAAATCCGATATTTTTCCTTAAGACCTGACCGACATAATAAAAAGAAATAAAACTCATCAATGAGAAATATGAATAAGCAACCTTCAAAGCATTGCTTCCTCGTTTGCCTCCTACTCCATAAAAAAAAAAAGTTCTTAACGTTCTTAACCTAGCAGCGTATTTTATAGCGTGACATATCGCACGTATAATCCTGTTATTTTTGTCGGTGTAAATGTAAACGGCAATATAAAGATTCTATTCATCCTCATTTCGCCTCATATCCGCACAATGGCCGCTGTTACTAGTACTTCCAAAACCGTACGCTCCTTGATAACGTCGCCGGAAATCGGACGTTATCGGACGCTGACTGTGGGAAGACGGGGA
This sequence comes from Eurytides lysithous rurik, assembly GCA_018247575.1. Taxonomy (NCBI): domain Eukaryota; kingdom Metazoa; phylum Arthropoda; class Insecta; order Lepidoptera; family Papilionidae; genus Eurytides; species Eurytides lysithous. Next base: position 3,921 of record DWHO01004680.1, read on the forward strand.
TGAGTACGAGGGAATTATTATTTGTTATGAATAGGCGGCTATTACGCGGTTCCACTGATGTTAACCATTAGAGTTTGCAGCTGTACTGTGGCTCTTAGAGAATATTTAACAACATAACTTATACTTAATATAACTTGCCCTATTAAGGAGTAAAATTTATAAATCTCAATTGGCACATAATTCCCGAATAATTTATTTTTAAATTAGAGCGTTGCGGGAATTATGTGCTAATTAGGGATTTATAAATTTAACTCCTTAGTAGGGCAAGCCGGGCTTTTGGGCTTGTATGGTAGTACCGCCACCGGTCATGGATAGGTGGCGATTATGCAGTTCCACTGATGTCGCTGATGTTAACAACATTGGAGTTTGCAGCTGTACTGTGACACGGCAAGAATGTTTAACGATTTAAGTTATAGGCAGAAGTTGTGGGATATAAAATAGTATTCTAACGCCGCGATTTCTGCGTCAAATATTTTTTTTACGGTGGTAGAGCTGCTCCCGCTGCTGAATGGGCTGGCTTGAACCGGGTGAATATCACGACCTCACAGAAAATCGCCGTAAAGTGGAAGTGTTTTAATTTCAGCGTTTCGTCCGGTCGGTGAAGTGGCTGGTTGCCCATCCCCCTCGCCCCCCTCTATACTTCTCTCCCTTCCCTGTCTCTTTCTTCAATTTCCTCCCCCTTCCGCTCCCTCTTCCTCTCCCTCATCCTCCCTCCATATTTCAAAGCTGTCTGGTTTCAAATTTGAGAGATACTATTTAAAACGTCTATCGAACATGGGCCCCCTTGAGGGGCTACCGTCACTGAGCCGTGCAGACGTCACGGGACGGTTACGTGCTAACATCGAGCATATAGAGTTTCTCGTTGCCACTCGACGGAAAGAGCCGTACGTCGACGCCTTGTATAGACGGGCCGAGGCTACCAAAACAAAACAACCGCCGGGGGTCACCGAACTTAGGTATTGAGTAATATGCCTCAGGTATTCTAGACTTGTTCGCGTACGTAGTCGAATTTTTTGCATGACGTCACCCCGTCGTGTCAGAGCAATTCGCATCCTGCTACCCGCACTTAAGGTGCACTGTTGGCGCAAACGGCGTTTTGCGCGTCTAATGCAGATTTAGCGCAATTCGCTTGCTAATGTGAATGCGTTTTAGTCGGCTGACTGTTTTTATGCTTAAAGCTAATAATGTTTTAACAGTGGCCAATTTAATGTAATCGGGCATCGTATCTTTTAATCTCGCTGTCGGCATCACTTCATTTGTTAATTACATTACATTTTTAGTATAAGTACATCGACGGATAGCGCTATGTTCTAGGTACGTTCTGTATTCTACAGTTTTTTTTATGTCGTAGGCTGACAAACGGCCCATCTGATTGTAAGCGATCACTGCCGCTCATGGACATTCGCAACATTACTGAACTTGCAAATGCGTTGCCAGCCTTTAAGGGGGAGAATTTTTGCAAAAGGGTAGGAAGAGGAGGAAGAGAGAGAGGAAGAGAGAGAGGGAGTGGAAGGGGAAGGAAAGAAGGAGACAGGAGTGGAAGGAGGAAAGGGGAGGGAGGGGTATGGGTCACCCGCCACCTAACTCACCGGACGAAACGCGGAAGCGAAAACACTTCCACTTTACCCCGATTTTCTGTGAGGTCGTGGTACTAATCCGGTTCGAGCCGGCCCATTTAGCAGCGGGAACAGCTGCGTGGCTCTACCACCGTGAAACATATATACAGTGCTCTGCATTGGGACTAATTTTGAGCCATTATTTTCGTTATTCTATTTGACGGTGGTAAAACTCGCTGTTACTCTTGTCCTTTATATGTCATTCATAGCTCGTGCATGTCGTCGATGAGGTAAACAATGACACCTCGTTTGAAGGTGGCAGAATACAACCACTATTGTCTGACGGCCGTGGGCCGAAAAAATACGTCTGTGAAACAACCCGTTTCTCAGAGCAGAATGAGTTTTTTTATAATATATTCCATCTGTTCTGCGAATATCTTGTCGAAATCATCTGAGTCATAAATGCCGTGGGTTTTAGATTCCAACTCGGACGTAAGGATATTTTGTACTTGTTTTGTTTGACTTACGTTTCACGTTGGAATATTGTGATGGAGGTCCAGTAACGATGGTTCGGTAGATTTTTTTAAGGAAAACTTTGTCCATAACTGCATGGCGGCAAACAGTATTCTAAACTACGCAAATTCAAACTGTTTAGATCGGAGACTTCTTTTTCAGGTTCGTTTCAAAATTTTAATGGTTTTAGCGGACTCGTTCTGCTACATTTTTACCGTATTCCCATAACTGGTCAAAACAGGTTAGGATTAGATCTAATCAATCCCAATCGGGTCTCCCGCGGACCTCAGGGGGTTTATCTGGACCACTTTGCAAATCGCTAGTCTCGATGGTTGGTAACTTTACCTTTCAAACGTGAATACAGCAGTGCTTGTACATTCTTGGCATGGCGGAACCTACATGTTAGTGCAAGAAAATAAAAATAAAAACAAAACCCTCATTTATTTTCGTTATAACTATCGGAATAATTTTATTCATTAAAATCAGTACATTCGGATAGTAGTTGAAAAGTTTAGTCTTATCCAAAGGGACTGGCATTGGAATCTAATCTAACTGAGATTCCGATAACACATACGGTATAGCAGGCCGGTGAAGCTGATACCAACCCACCTTTAGATACATCAAAACATACCTTCAACATGCTCAGCCATGTGCCCTTATTAAAATGTTGACAGAATCGGCCGCCGACTGTTTCAAACTTGGACGGCCCACCACGGCCGTGCGACGCGGAAATGGATAAAAAAATGTTCTCAAGGACTCCAGATAGCGTATCGGCCGTTATTCAGCAACAAGTTTTTTCCCTAAAATCCCCACGGGCCCGCGACAGACAGGAAGGTTGTGGTAATATATCAACGTACGGCGGGCGACGCATAACGCGCCGCGTCTGTCTGACTTCGGGCCTTATTGCGACGCGCTACGGCACGAGGGGCGCGCAACGCGGTGGCGAACTGTACAACATCCGTCGATAGGACTTAGGTCGATAGTGTGGTTCCCATTAGACGGTAATTGACGGGTCAGCACGATCGACTAATTAGGATTATTTTCGGCCTGACTTCCTCCTTTAGCCGAGGTGACGGGGTGACGCTTGCAAATTTAAATCGAAAAAATGAACAAGTGAAGATCTTAAAGGATGTTTTTAATCAGATTCTATTTTAGAAAAGTGAAGGAACAGCTTATGAATACCCTCTCCACAAGCCCGAGTAGGTTTGGAAGCCACGCGGCACTAATGGGGATTCCTTAGCCCGTGATTTCAAATGACTCGGGGAAAATATTTTATCGTTTCTCCTTAAGGCGCAGGTAAGTCAGCTCTGAAAATTACATCTTCAATCGGAAATTAAACTTTGTTTAAGGAAATAAAATAAAGAAACTACCTAGTCGTATTCCTAATAACAATACAGTACCTTGAAGTATACACATAAAAAGTAAATACGAGTATACCTTGAACGATACAGGTTTGAAACTGCTTCACTGCTCTCCCTCCCCTAGAGACGTTAGACGGTTTATTTTATACCCCACAATTAAATTCTTGCGTTTACGCATTAAGACTCGAGGCAAACGAAGCGAGCAATTTGGATGCCTGGTGGTAAGCAACACAATAGACCATAATGGCACAGTGCGACTCGGTGTTTCAATGAACTGAAGAGTTCATGTCTTATACAGGTTCTGCGTCGCACAAGTCTTTGAGTACTATTTGGTATGCATTTATCTAATACTTACTAGTATCTCTAGAACTATTGTGCATCTAACAGAAACGCAGTAGTATACTCTACTGACCGTGATATTGCTTTGCGACGGAATTACGGGGAATGGTTTGTAGATACTTCACCAGGCAGTAAAGTAATAGCCTATATATGCATATCCCACTTCTAAGCACAGGCCTTCTCTATACAGAAGCCTCTACGTGGTCTCACTGCGGATTGACGGACTTCACATATTTAGGATTTTATTTTGTTTTTCCTAAATAGGTTTAGTAGTACTCACGATGTTTTTCTTCACCGTTGAGCACTTGGTAAATTACCAGGCAGATTTAAGTCTGAATAAATTAGTGCAATATTTTCGCGTTATACCTTTCGTTCTCCTCGAATAGCATTTTTTCTTAATCTAAATAATTAGAAAAAAACATCGGGCAAAGATTTAATTAAACTCGGAATCCCTCCTCCATCGAGGCAACGGAGGAGGGACTCAATAAATTCCAAAAAAAAGGGCGCGCTAAATTAAAATGTTTATACGAATTTGGAAGTTATTAAAGTTAATAAAATTGCCACACGGCCTTGCCGAAGTCGAAAAGTCTCCTACCATTGTTGTCGCATACAATTTGTAACCGGATCGAGATTTTTTGATCAAATAATTTACTAATGTCAGTGGTAATGCAATCGATGTTTCGAGAAGGAAGAGGAAAAACATTAACGGTTTCTGTTTTGAAAGTATTCATATTGAGGACGACCTCTTTGTCAATGTGTTAAATATATATGGAACAAAAATTCTAAGGTTGAAAAAAAAACTCTTGTATAATATTTGAAATTAGTCTAAGCTCAAAGTCAAAGTCACGTCATGTCATTGTTTATTCAAAATTGGATTGGTTTGTAATCACATTTTGGCGTCTGATTTTACTATTTATTCTTCCTGTTCGGAAAAAATACTTCGGCGCTGAGAATAGGCGAAAGAAACTCAGCGGGACTTTAACTCTTTTATAACGCGATTTAACGCGATCACATCATTCCCAAAGTATGCTGATCTTCAATGAAATCATTTAATCATCACCTTAAGGACACAAACGTCCTTTTACAATTTTTTTTTAATTTGGCAATAGGAGCTTTTTGAATGTTTTCCGGAATCCTATTGTAAAAACGTAAGCTGCTTTATCTATTCATATTTTAAGTCATTTAGATCTTAAACCTTACATATTAATAACCAATTTTGTTGTAGAACACAGACAAGAAATAAATTGGCATTCCGAAGTGGCGCCAATTTTTAAAAGGAACAATATCACATTCTCAATTTAATACATACATTTCAATGTATTCCAAGCACATAACTTTCTTATACGGTATCATGTTTTAAATGCACATGGCTTATCTTTTTGCCCGTTTCTTTTAGAAATTAATTGAAAACAACAGCAATTCGTTAACAAGTATTGACGGTATGTAGGTAATGACGGTACATGATTAATGCTACAAGCATTGACGGTTTGTTGCATTTGCTGTGAAGTGAATTCAGCTCCCCCTCTTAAGGCGGGCTGAATAAATTAGCGCCACTTAACTTGCCCAAGTTAAGTATGTCACAAAGACACCGCGTGGGCGTTCTGAATATTGACAAATGTTAGCCATTTCCCGATGAACACCGGACGTCTGGTGGGATTTTAATGCGTATTAAATCATTCGTTAGCCATTACTGTTCAATCTTTGGCAATTTAAATATAAAGAGGTCTGAAGATGCTCCAAATTCAAATGTTTGCATTGGTTCAAATGTTTTTGTTGTTTGTAATTCTATCATATTTGTGGCAACACAGAAATGTTGATGAGGCTGATGAATTTAGTTTTCCTAGATTCCGACACTACACGCTCGTTAATAACTATGTTGTTGCTCGAAAAATACAGTTGTATGCATGAGTATGTGTTGACGCTTTCTTGTAGAAGATAAACATTTTTATGCTTTTATACAGCTTCTGTATTGAACATTTTTAATTAAGTAAATGAACTTCTACTAAAACCTACCATCACGAGTAACATTGCATTTAGATTTTTATAATATCGATGTTTTCTTTTGTTTTAAAATTGTTAGTTATTTTTATAAAATGTTGCGTGTCGCTAACTTTATCTATTATATAGACATTGAAAATCTTCCTTATAATAAATCTATACTACAATCTTTGTGACATGTCGTGTTGAATAAGAACCTGTTCAGTTCAAAAATTGCTACAGTGTGTTTTTATGGATAAGTATATTATTCGCCGTAGGTGCTCGACTTGCTTGTCACTAATCCTACAAAATAAAAGTGAATTCGAGTACACGTAGTAGGGTCTATTCGCTGGGGTTCGTTTTAAATGTAAATACCGCTCGCCGCAGTCTTAATTCTATCCGCAAGGAAGGGATTCCTTTAATCGGAACAGTCGTGCATCTGGTCCTATCCTCCCCTAACACCTGGTGTCCCCTACCGCAAGGCGCGGGTTCGATTTCGCCGAATACGTGCCGCCGAAACTGCTCGCGGGATAAAGTGCTCGAAGTCGACAATGCGAAATTACAGCAGTAATATAATAAATGCTATAAATCAACGCGCGTTTGTAAAATGTTAAGAGAGATTTACGAGCGAGCGACCGCTGGGTGAAATTTCGTATTGAAATAATCCGATGGCGTATTAAATGTCAATACATATATTTTTTGGAAATCATTTTGCTTATAGCTGCGGTTATTTGTACAAATTTCAGATTCTAGCTTCAGATTTTGGTGTTTTTCATGAGCAACTGTTTTGAAAAGAGTCCTCGCAGCTGTGTACGCAGGGGCTTTTTTTAATTCAATATTTTTTTATGGATTAAGCTGGCAAACGAGCAAGTGGATCACCTGATGTTAAGTTATCACCGCCGCCCATGGACATTTGGAACGTTACAGATGCATTGCGTCGCCGGCCCATTCAGCAGCGGGTGCAGCTGCGTAGTTCTACCACCGTTGAATATGCTCAAGCGAACCAAAAGAATTTAAACTGCAAAGTCTGAAATACCGCAGAATGGTAGGAGGCCTATGTATCCTTCACAAGATCTCGAGCTGTATTTTAACAGTGAACTGTTAGAAAAATTGACAAATCGAATCAAAATATATTAATTCAAATAGGCCGTTACAAGCACTTATGATTTTTTTTTTTTTTTTATTTTTTTTTTTTAAATATGCATAA
>DWHO01004681.1:0-10873 GCA_018247575.1 Eurytides lysithous rurik
CAGGTAAGTAGGGGGTCTACCCAACATGGAAAAACATGGCAAGGGGTCTACGACACAAAAAAGTTTGGGGAACTCTGGTTTAGGCTGACGAACGAGCAAGCGGCTCACCAGATGGTAAGTGATCACCCCCACCCCATGGACATTTGCAGCATACAGGCTTTCTTCTAATACCTGTTTATTCAATGCATATTGTTCTCGACTGTGACATTTTTGATTTGAAAAATCACGTGTTTGACGTCAATAGTATAAGCGAACGTGAACAATGTACGTATTCGCTTATCTAATTTAATATATTTTTTTATGATTAACATACAAAAAATTAGATAGTACGCAATAGGCTGTGAGAGAAGTTTTCTCTTCACGTACAAAATGTAAATAACATTAGATTACAATCGTATCTCGCGAGATTGTAAACTCGAAAAATTGTGATCTGTAACATACTGCTTACGATTTAACGCATTATATTTCGATAGATATCAGGAGGTTATAAGTATTTTTGAATGACGTACCTTAAACACATTGCCCAAGTTCTCGGTGAACAAGCTGGACGAGAGGCCTTGATCGACTTCGTTGTTGTACTTGATGCCGGTTTCCAAATCGGGGATCTCTATACAGTACACGATGGGGGCGAAGCACTCGCTCTTCACTAACGGCGAGTCGTGGGGGAGACCGGTGATTATTGTCGGCTCCACGAAGTAACCCTCGCGTTCGATAACCTGTAAACGGATTGATCGTAATTTAATGCGACACCCTAAATATTGGCTACTTTACGTACACGTTAGAATATATTTTTTATATATACATCCAGGTTTCTTTCGATTTCCCTTCACGGTTGACTATGAGGTGAATCAACACATCAAATTAATGAAACCCAAAAATTCATGATATGAACTCTAATTACTAGATTATATTGAATTAAAAGAAAACGCGCGGACATTGAATCCACGGACAATTGTTTTTAAAAAAGTCCTTCAAGTTTTATAATAGACCTATCAATGTTACTGTAATGAGTTTTGGATAGTCATACAAAGATGGTATTTAGATAGTTATGAAACATAATTTGCAGGTGTAGGGGTCATTCCACATTCATATAAGGTCTTGCTTCTATTCCACACTTGCACAACACAGTATTATGCACTGGTCCTGTTTTTAAACAAACTGCCTGTTGTTTCCAATATACCTTGCAGTTTGACCACCACATAAGAAATCGTTTATAAGATCCGGATATCACCGATAAGGTCTGTAATGTTGCAAATGTTCATGGGCGGGCGGTAATCACTTACTATCAGGTAAGCCGCTTGCTCGTTTGTCAGCCTACTCCATAAAAAATCTAACGTTGGGGAGCATTATCGAGACCAGTTAGATAGCCACAAAAGGCAAGGTTAAGAAAGTTGCTTCGAAAGCAAACAAGATATCTATAAATAAGTAACTAAAGAAATCTGTGACATATATGGATAACCGCAGTGCATTTACTGTTAATGTATAACTTAACGTTTAAATCATCATTCTCATCCGACGCATTCGGAGAGGAATTTTTTGTATACCATATCAAAATAACCGAGATGTTATAAAGAAGATAGTTAAATGCCAAATATGAACATAACTTGATTGTAGTTTTATTATTTAGTTAGAAAATAGTTATATAATAGAAAAGATATCTTTTATCTGTAAGGTATCTCTTCTGACATCCAATTCGACGATTTAAGTGAAGTGAGTGAGTAAATATTCTTGGGACTGTAAATGCGTCCCAGTGGTATAATCGCTCAGTTGGCATAGTTAGCAATGCATATCCTTCAATGACGAGTCATCTTTTTATTTGACTATATTTACCTCCAGATGTCATAGGTTACCCCAAAACTTCGAAATGTTGGGAATTTAAAATGAAATATAATAAATAAAATAATGATAAATAAGCGATAAATCATGGTATTAAGACTTTAACAGTTAAATGTTTCATATTTCATTATCCATTAGAGAGACGTTTAGGATAGATATCAGAATAGATCATTGCGTACCTTTCCACCGAACTCGATCTTGCCTCCTTGTTTGACGGCTTCCGCCACAGTCTTCTTGTAAGCCTCAACGGCGGCCGGCGTATGTAGGGGCCCTATTAATGTTTGCGGCAGCAGTGGATCTCCGATCTTGCTGACCACACCCGCGAAGGATGTCGCCAGTTTCGACACCACTTCATTGTATACCTGGAAGAAAGATGGTTCATTTAGTATATCATACACCTGGCTGTGTGACCCAAATAAAAATATATATAAATTGTCTTTATAAGTGGTAGTTCATTTGCAGAGTCCGCCTCTTCCACAGCACAGTAATGTTAGTAGTAATGTATTCCGATTTGAATGTCACCAACGTTAGCTGCTGCTTAACGGGCCGGTTCGAACCGGGTAAGTATAACAACCTCACAGAAAATTGGCATGAAGTGGAAGTATTTGAGCATTCACGTTTTGTCAGGTGAGTGAGGTGACCGGTGGACCGCGCCTCCTTCCTATTCCTTTCCCCTCCTTTCCTTATCCCTAAAAATACCCACTTTAAAGGCCGGCAAACGATGTTGCGTATGTCCATGGAACCGGTTATCACTTACCATCAGGTGAGCCGCTTGCTTGTTTGCCACCTACTCCACAAAAACAAGCGTTATTACTGGGCATAAGAATCATAACCACATAATCTCTGGGAAACTCAGGCCAACCAGGTTGTGTGGTTTGCTGTTGCCAAGCGTGTCGCTTACCATCAGGTATCTCTCTCACTCTCTCTCTCTCTCTTTCTCTGTCTCGCCTCGATGCTTTATCTCATTAAAATAATCGTGTCCATCGATATTGGCCTAGTTCAAGTACCGAGTCGAAAATATTTTGTATGCCACGGGTCCCTTTCGCAAATTGTGATTCGTTCATCCAATCTATCGAGAATTTTCTTCTTTCGAGAGCTTTCGAATTATTAAGAATCATGCGATCAAGACAAGAAGCGCGACGAACGCATTTTTAGATTTCATTCATCATGATCCATTCAATCGATTGAGTGTGAAACGCTCACACTCAATCGATTGAATGGATCATAAGAATCTTATGCCATTTCTTTGGCAGGTAAAAACTTATCTGTTTATTCACACATAAACATAAGAATTAAACAGAACGTATAAAAACAAGATAAAACATATGAATTTAAAAAGTAGAACGAACAGCTGGTGTCAATTCACGTACCTTTTTATGGATCAGGAGTCGCCTTGTCGTGGTGCACCTCTGTCCGGCAGTGCCGGCGCACGCGAACAATGCGGCGGAGAGCAGCAGGTCCAGGTTCGCGTCCTCGTTGACCACTATCGCGTTGTTTCCACCCAACTCCAGCAGGTGGCGTCCGAAACGCTTTTGGACTTCAACGCCCACCTGGAGGTGTTAATTTTTTGATACAGTTGGAAGCAATCGGCTCAGGTAAGCGATCACCGCTAATTTTTAAACACTTTACACTAGAAACTTTAATTATCCATTGTTTTTTCGTAACACAAATCGTTAACATTTTTTAAATAACAATTTTATACGATTCAATCATTTTTAATTACGTCTCGATATTAGTCCACCGCAATATATATATATATATTAAAGAATATAGGCACAGAGGTCACCGTGAAAAAAATAGCTACCTATTGTCTGCGACGCAAAGGATTATTGTGAGGAAAATAATGAAACATTTGCAAATGTATTGATTCTCACTCACTTGTTGACCGACTGCGGTGCTGCCGGTAAAGGAAACTAGTTTCATTCGAGGATCTTGCACCAGCTGCTGGCCGATTTCCTTCCCGCCTACACACAGCGCCGCCACTGCACCGGGAATGTCGTTCTTCTTGAGGACGCCCTCCACAATTTTGGTGACCGCAACACCTACCAGAGGCGTCGTCTCGGACGGTTTCCAAACACTCGTGTCCCCGCAAACCTATGTATGCACTTCAATACTTACAATACATACTAGCTAACATATTATTTATGCGACAAAATGTTAATACTTTTATAAATATAAAATTGTAACACCTCGATTTCGACTTCGAATGGTGAAAAATCTTTTAGGGGCCTGAGTATCCCCGTATATAATAAAATTCCATAAGACATCTTAGATCTACGACCTGGGCCATTTAAAACTATAGGAATTATCTTTACTCGCAAGTGGCGGTTTTCAAAAAAGAAGGAAAGAAAGCAAAAGGGAGATGTTAAAAATAAAAAATATAATTTCAACGAATATTTGTTTTAAATCAAAAATCTTTAAGTTGAAGGAGCAATTATATATGCCAAGAGCATTGCATCCTTATTTGAGTAAGATAATACATAATACATTTAACGATAACGCTTAGAGCTGTAACTTATAAAATATATTTTTTGTGTGATGGTAGCGAAAAATTGTTGCTAAAAAAATTGTTGTTGAAAAATAAATATTAAAATAAATTACCATGGCAATAGCGCTGTTCCAGCCAAATACGGCGACTGGGAAGTTGAACGCGGTAATGATGCCAATGGCACCGAGGGGGTTCCACTTCTCGATAAGGACGTGGCCCGGCCTCTCCGAAGGGAAAACGGTGCCGGGTAAGGACCGCGACAGCCCCAGGGCGAGGTCGCACACGTGAATGTACTCCACCACTTCGCCGATAGCCTCGGGTAGAATTTTTCCTATGGAAAACAAATAGCTAACTCAATTCAACATTGCATCATCTGATAAGGAATGTATACATATTTCTTGTTTAACACGGGCTTGTTATTGCACAAAGTAAATATTTAAAACGTTGTATATGATATCATTTTACATTTTAAGTGTTGAGGTAGGTAATTGTTTATATAGGGCAGGCAGACAGAGTTAAATTTATAGGTACAACGTTTACTTAAGAGACCATGGAGAAAGATAGGAAAAAATAATAAAGTGACGAACGAAATATACCTATGAAATATTCATTTTAATAATTTTTTGATAGTCAAACCTACTCATATATAAATAAAGTGTAATTCTGTAAAAATATCGTAGCCTTCATTTTATATGTACACAACCGAATTCCATTTTTTAATTCTAAATCTATATATTATTTCATAGCAACAGTAAACAATAGAAAATGTCTTCGTTACTGGAATTATTTAGTGATTTTTATTGTTTAACACGATAAGTAACTGATAAGCATTAGTATAGTTAAAACGATAGCTTTATCTATTGATACGCTACCTCGCTAGGAGGTGTGATATAAAATATATTATGAACAGCCTGAAATTTTACGTTGGCTATCAAAATTTTTATTTGAAAAATTTTTTTTTTTTTTTGGGATTGCAACAATAAGGAATTTTAATAATTTATGTTTCGCTATGGGCTTGATCAACGTTTGAAAGTAGCTTAGCTCGCATTGTAACCTTTGAAATTCGATTTCCTGTTCTTTCGTGCTTCAAGGAACTTTTTTTTTCAGACAAAAATTGTTGCTCCTTCTCTTGAAAGAAAAACAAACCAGTAAACTTTTGATTAATTTCAAATAGTTAATATTATTTAGCGATGTGACATCCAGATAAAAATAGTGCTCTGTGAAAATCTTTAAGCTTTGAGAATCATTGAGAATGGTTGACAACTGCCAACTACGTATGCGTATTTTTGGTACTACCAACGCCTAGTCTGTATCAATTGTCTTAATTTATGAGCAACGCCGACGAGTTACAAATTATATTCGATTTATGGAATTTTTAGTGGTAGGACTGTCTCAGAGTTCACCTGGGGAGATATTAGGTATCAGATTTCCTCGTCTATGTCACTGAATAAATTTTAAATGAATAAATGCAAAACAGCTTACTAAAGATGTTGTCTTTGAACTTTGACAGCATATTTACATTTATATGCATTTTATAGTACTCTTTTAAAACTCGTGCTCGTGAAATCATATTTTAAAAAAGTAGTAGCAGATTAAAATCGTCGTCGAAGTTAAATGTGTGTATTTATATATATGAATGTATATATTTATGTATATGGCTCACCTTCTCTGAGCCACCTTCTCTGAGGTCAACTGGCAGAGAATGCCTTTGGCATTAAGTCCGCCTTGTACTTTGTATTTGTGCAAAAGTTTAAAATAAATAGTATATACCATGAGGAGTGTTACTGACTACTACTTAATAACTGCTGCTGAATTTCACCACCACGCAACGGGAAATTCTGCTTCCATCATGATGCAGAATTCTACGATACTAACCCGCTTGTGGAATAAGTTGTCATCAACGATACTTTCGAACCTATACGACTTAGAGCCCTTGAAGAAGAGAGTCCATTTCCACCTTAAAGGACGGCAACGCATTTGCAAGTCCTTCGATGCAACATTGTAAATAGAATCCATGGGCAGAGGTGGTCGCTTACCATCAGGTGAGGCTTCATAAAAACATATTACTTATTTATTAACATATAATCATATTATATTGACTGTATCGTACCCATTTCTAGCGAGACCAGTTGGCCCAACGGCTGCAATTTCTCCCTCAAAGCGTCTCCGATCTGACGGACTATTTCTCCACGGGCCGGCACTGGTAGTTCTGCCCAGGAATGCCATGCTTCCTGAGACGCCGAGGCACAGGCTTCATAATCAGACACGCTTCCTGTCTGGACCTCCGCGATGACTTTCCCATTAGCGGGACTTATTGATTGTATGACCTGATAAACATTAACTACACTGCATCACCAAGCATTTTTATGCCTTATGTACATACATACATAGTTACCAGTTTAAAAACGATGTAAATTTAAGTGAACCACCTTAAAAAACCTTTTATATGATGATAATGTGCATATGTATATTCTTGTACTTGTTACCGCTTTACATAAGGATTGAGATAAAAATTGAAAGGAGAAAGATGGTACGGTAATATTAACATAAAATATTTAACGAGTAAAATGTTGACTTCGTTAAAAATTATTATTCAAGTATATCTGGCGTACTGCGCTCCAAATAATTTCAGTTTGCACATTACTTATCACTGCACGAGATATGTAAACGACAAACAAGCAGTTATTTCAACCGTTCTCTATAAGATCGTTAAAATAAGTGAAAAATTATTCCTTAATTAAAAATACAATACGTATTTATTTATTAAACTAAAAAAAATGTGTTTAGAATATTTTGTTGCATAAACTATTACAGATAATATTAATAAAAAGTACGCATTGCCACGTATAATCACAAGATACCATACCTGACCATTTGCTTCCCATTTTCCATTGAAAACGCCAATGTTCTTCTTCTCCAAACCCAAATCTTTGAGAAAGGCGTATTTAGGGTCATCGATGAGGTAAGCAGACATACTGCGAGCCAATGGCCCTTTTAACCGCAAAGTGACAACTGCACGACACAAAACACGACTCATCGGGCTTGTTCTCACCACACCGAATGAAGATATGAACAGATCTTATTTACAACACGTATGGTACATATTGTATTATCAGTTATCGTATTCCTTAACAATTAAACGCGCTCCTACTTACTATTTTATCTTTGCTGTTTTGATAAAACAGTTGCCGGGTCAGAGTATAACGCTTTCTGAACGAACTATATTTATATTGAATTATAATTGACTACTTTTCATCATATATTGTAGAGTATGAACACTGTCTGTATATACCGAATCCATGTAAGCTTTTGGTAGCGTCAAAATCCTATTTTGGCAGTTTCAATAAAATATACGCGTACAATTACTTAGTCAAGTTGCTGAGGGACTCGTTAAGTTGTGGTAAAAAAACTTTCAATAATAAGATCTATTCAAAAGATTCCTTAGGAGAGTATCCTAAGGAACGTTTTGAACTTGTTTGGAAATTGAGAAGGTTATGTTTAACGCCAGGAATGTAGCTAGGCTCTGACGTCACTCTTAGGGGCCCCGCAAACAATCACCACTTTGTATTATTATCTAGTATTGGGACTCTTGAAAACTCCGTCTAGGATGATATAACACCATTGCCAGTTACTATAATGGCAAACAGTGCTGAGATTATTTATTATTTCGAGAAATCTGGCAGTTCTAAATGCAATGCGATACTGTTTTATTCTAAGCAATACGGCGCAAACCACCAGGCGCACGACTTGTTTCTTAACTTTACCAAAATAAATCAAAAGAAAGTTTAAAGTTCCGTTTCGAAAAACTGAAGAAACTGACGGGCTTTGTGTAATAAATTTCTACTCTTCTCTACTTTCTATAACTCCAAAGAGCTGAACAGATTTTAATAAAACTTATACATAACTTTTTTGTTAATCTAAAACCTACTACAAAAGAGAATACAACGTATCCTGGATTACATATAATAATTGCTAATATTTGTATAATAAGTCCGTAATAACTTCAATGCATTGTAAATAACATTTTTGAGGCTTGGGAGGTCACAGGATGCGCTTGGGATCTAAGACTTTTGATTGTATGCATCATGAAATATGGATCAGGAAATTACGCCACTATGGTATTAGGTACAAAGCACTCGATCTTCTGACTTTATACTTAAACAATACAATTGAGAGGGTTGATGTTAATGGCAAGAGGTCTCCTGGCATCTGACAGATTTTGAAAATATGAACAACGCTCTCTCGATGGTTGTTCATTGGTTTAATGTAAATAATCTGTTACTAAATAGT
Organism: Eurytides lysithous rurik; assembly: GCA_018247575.1. Classification (NCBI taxonomy): domain Eukaryota; kingdom Metazoa; phylum Arthropoda; class Insecta; order Lepidoptera; family Papilionidae; genus Eurytides; species Eurytides lysithous. The sequence continues at coordinate 8,615 of DWHO01004681.1, forward strand.
AAAAAAACTAAACTTATTAAATTTTCTCCTCCCCATGTCAAGCATAAAAATAATGGTGTATTGCTAAATGGGGTAAAGAGGTTCGAACCTGTGGAGACCACAATATTTTTTGGTTTAACGGTGGATTCAAAGCTACAGTGGTCCCCACTGTAGCTCATATTGATAAGCTTGCGTGTAGACTCAGTTCTGCAGCATTCACGGATCAAGGAAATTAGATCTATCACAAATGTAGAAACAGCTCGCATAGTTTATTTTTATTTTTAATTTTCATAGTATTATGTCTTATGGCATACTACTGTGGGGTAATGCAGCTGCTATAGGTAAGTACAATTTTCGTACTGCAGAAGAGGACTACTCGTGCTATCTATGGGCTTATGCAAGAGTGTCATTAAGGGAAATGTCATCAATACGTGTATGAAAATGTTATGTACGTTCACAAAAATATTACAGTCACAGGAAGTGTGATGTGCATAACATTAACAATAGGAACAAAAACAAGTTTGTATTACCTAATATATATAGTCAGTAATTCTTTTTATGGGCAATGTATACGATTTTACAATAGGATTCCAGAAAGCTCCTGTTGCCAAATTTAAAAAAAAGGACGCCTGTGCGCTAAAGAAATGATGTGATCGCCTCCAGGGCATTTCAAGACGTAAATTATAAAAATTGACAACGTAATTAAAAAAAAAAGAGTTAAAGTTCCGCTGAGTTTATTTCGCCTGTTCTTCTCAGGACTGAATCATTTCTCTGAACATGTAGTAGAATCATTAGACGTCAAAAAGTGATTGCAAACCAATCCAATTTTGAATAAAGAATTTTTTACTTTGACTTTGGCATGTGTACAAAAATATTTGTTTGAAACAAGTGGATTGCTAGCCGCTTAGAATCAGGCACAGAGACGAGATCTTGCTTTAGACGGTGTACAGCAGCAGCAGTACCAGCGCGGCCTGCGCTGTACTAGTCAAACATGGGATTTAAAATTATATCCCTATGTCTATTGATTACGCTGGCAACATTATTTTTAAAACCGGAACACAGTACTGCGTTCACTACTTGGCGATGGAATACCTGGCAATGTGGCGATGCAGCCCTAAGTCGACTCTAAAAGTCCTACCACTTACAAAAATTAACTTACTGAGTTAATGAGTTCGGGTACTTAACTTAATGAGTTCGGTTCAAAATAAAATCTTTATAATATGTAAAATAAAATCAGAGATATTTCTAAATGAAACGTTTTTAATTCCTTACTAACTAGCTTGTTTAACAAGTTGTACTGACTCAGTGTTTTATCCTTTATTTAATGTTTCTTGCTTTTTTTCCAATGGTAAAAATCTCTTCGAAATGATTGCCATGGGAATAAATAAATTGTTCATCTTCCCTTCATCACATGATTGTACAAAATCCATCGTTATCTGTTTCTGATGTTCCCTCTCTTATTTCCTTCGCTTTTTGAGCAAGGTATGTCTTTTCATCTCTTTTACGCATCCACTCTGGTAATGGCTTATCCCAATCTGCAGGTGGTGAATCCCGTTTTTTCCAGGTATCATTTCTATAATGCGCTTTTAGTCTGTCGAGACGGCGCTTTTTTTCACTTTCTATTAAAGCTTCCTGAAACAAAACTTGTACATAAGTTATCTATAGGCATAAAAATGTTTATCTTATATGTAATATCTAAACTTCAATACCGTATGACCGATCAACTTAAAAATAGCACCTATAAGATTCTTTTATGGAGAAGGTTTATACTTTATACGTTGAAGGGTTGTAATCTGCCTACAGATGGCGTTGCAGTATATTCACGTTTACTGATTCTCTCATCTCAACCTTTACATAATTTTATACTTTAAATCAGGGGTGAGCAACCTTTTTTTAATCAACGGGCCTTTTTAAAACTTAAAATTATTTGGCGGGCCGCACATAAAGCAAAACTTATTAATAATTTACAAAACTATATTTATAAAAAAAATTAAAATAAAACAATATGAAGTAATGATTTCATATACAAACTTTATTGCAAGAAAAGAACAGAAAAACAAATTTACTTGAAATTTTTAATAAGAAATACGGCAGGTTTTTCGATACAAGCTGATCAATATCAGCGGCAATTGATGAGGTAAAGTCAAGGTCAAAATTGGATTGGTTTACAATCACTTTTTGACGTCAATTAATTGAATCTTAAACATTACCTGGACTGGCAAATCCCGCAGGAGCAGGCGGGATTCGTGAAAGGGAAAGGAACGCGTGAGCAGATTCTGA
>DWHO01004682.1:0-10873 GCA_018247575.1 Eurytides lysithous rurik
GCAGTTCTGTTGAGAAGAGCCGGCGAAAAACTCAACAGTTGCTCTTTTAAAATACCGTTACAGTATGTTAAGCCTTACTACAGTGTAATAGCTATCCCATATACGTGTCAATCAATTAAGTTCCACACATTTTGATCTACCAGAAACTCCTGAACAGTATAATAAGCTTTAAGCAACAATAAGCTTTAAAAAGGCCAAGTAGTAGATCTATGATATTTAAGTAAATTATAATTGTAAATAGTTCTTAGTAAAGTGTAACATTGTGAGCGCTTTCGCTTAGCTGTAAGTTCACAATTTTATAAATTTAAAATAAATAGAAATGGGAAGGAATATGGTGTAAGTAAAAAGGGAAAGGGTTACTACTGACTCAACGGTAGGGAGACAAAGTCAGTAGCGGCTCGGAGAGCCGGGGTGGCGTACCTATATATTATTCCACAACCTTCGGTCCAAAAGCGGGAATAGATACCCCCTGACTAAGTACTACTTTTTTTCGTTTCTTAAATATTGAGATTTCTTCATAACGTTTTCCTAAACCGTTATTGCTAATTGTTTATTATAAATTGACAAATTTATTGGTTACATTGTTATTGTCGGCATCGGGATAAAAACTAAGGTCGCTTGCGTATATTGAATTAAAAACAATCTCCCGGACACTGAGCTATACGAGGGAGTAAATATAAAGTCGATTGCGCAATGCAAATGCAAACTTAAATTGTATTTAAAGCAATTTGTTAAAATAATATACTGAACATAATAATTTTTCATCTTATCTCAGCATAACGTAAAGCCAAATGCAGTTTAAAACTGTCTATTTATCTAAAATAATATTTTCTCTAATATATAGACTACCCTAACGGTTCATTATTCTTATTATTTTATATGATGATATACGATGTAGCCTATTAATTCTACCAACGTTGCCATACTTTATGCTCTCTATGATGACAACACGCCTATGCACTCAACGCTACGACCTCTACTGTTAAGTGATCGTGTCATTCATCGAATCATTTACTTGATTGACATCGAACTATACCTTCATGAAACTAGTATACATGAAACAGAAAGAAAAGTAAAAAAAAACGGTTATGCCTAAAATATAAAATACGGTAAGGGTATTACATAACAGTCGATATAATCTTTTTAATGATTTATGTTTAAATCTTAAATATCACGACAAGACAGCCGAAATCAACTGTCACAATCACTCATTCTGTTACAGTGAATCAGTGTTTCTCCGAGTCATAAATGTTTTATTATAAACAATGGGAAATAATGGGAAATATTTGGTAATTTTTGTATTCATGTCGATTGTCCATGACCCCGTCTGCTCTGGCCGCCTCTTCAGCTCCTCAAGGCGCACCCGGCCCCTTCTCCGACTTCAAAAAAGACATAAGGTGCGCCTTCTCACAACTTTCTTTTAAGTGAACAACGGACTGTCAAGCCAAAACTGCTATTCTAAGGCATTAGGAACTAAGAGCTAATGTGCCCCTTCTAATCTCGTGTTCAAAAATGATAAGTCTTCCATCTCCTGGAGATGGACCTGGTACTAGGCTCCACCGCTCGCCACGTTCCAGCTGCGGAAGTTAAAGGAAACGGCACTTGGTGATACAAACACTTCTCTTCCCCCTCGCCCCACCACGCCGCATTGATTGTCCGGCCCTGCCAAGCCACGAAGGAGAAAGAGAGCGGCATACACAATAACAACACTCCTCTTCCCCGGCAACACCACCTGGGCCGCAGAGGACTGGGAGGTGAGGCCCCACACCACTTTCGACTCATCGCCCGCAGCGTCTTCCAAGGCGTATCCAAAGTAGGTTCTAAGAGCCCACTACGAGTCCTACGTCACGGGGTAACCACCCCGTTTGGGTTTGAATTCGCTGTAGGAGACCAGTTCATGGTTACTATAACCTCTCTGCCAGAAACACCTCAAAGGGGTGCTGGTACGATGTTGCAAGTTAACTTTCAGATTAAAATTCTTTAATTAAAAATTTTTAGATACGCTCTTTATTTAGTATTCTTTATTCCTCACACTCAAAACAATATGAACCAGGCAAAATCATAAAATACGTTTCACTAAATGAAAACCTTTTTTCACACCCATTTCGTTGATGATGTAAAACTTTTAAAGAAACATCAAAGATGCGCGAGAACAGTATACCTTTGCGTGGCGTATAATGTAATGAGCCATAAAAACACCGAGTCATTACTTACTTGCAAGATAATAATCTTAATGCAGTCTTTGAGACAGCTAATACATAAGTTTAAAAAATTTTGCCCCTTAACTCGTTTCGTACCTAGCCTGTTCTACAGTCATCGTAGTAGTTACATCCTAACTTAACCATAGATTTCACCGTTCAACCGAAACTAAAATTGATAGTATAAATAAAAGTGATAGTACACCGAAAATAAAAGTGATAGTATAAGAAAATGTAAACCAATTTTGTCTTTCAAAAACTTTTCTATAAATATATTAAACTTTCACAAAACTTTTAGCAAATAATCAGCAATACTGCTTCGATTGCTGTTTTACAAGTAAAACAAAGTCGGTCATTATCAGCACAAACTGTCGAATTAATTAAAATTATTAGCGACTTGATAAAAATATTACACCGCTTTTATATATTATACCTATTCGTTGCTGATCATTCAAACTTGTCGCTTATTTAAGTTTACCACATATGCAATAAACAATAATAATGTCATCCTGACCGACTCCGGCCATGGCAACCATTTTACAAGAGATCAACTAACTGCACAGGATACATCGCGCAGTTCATAATAGTGCGCTCACTCTTCCTTAATTCTCATATCCCGATGGCAAGGATACCAGTATAATTAAACCTTCCTCTTAGTAACTCTTTTAAACCACCGCTGGATAACGTCAACAAGAAGCATGAACCAACTTAGATGTCCAACCAACACATGTGACGATCTGTCCATGATGCAAAATCATTGCTTTCCGGCGCTAGAAAGCATACACCAGCAAAAACTAAGTTATTCATCAGACATACATACACCAATCGATTCGGTTTAATATCAGTGATGTAATTTAAAAAAAAAACTTTTTTTGTCACGTTTTTGCTTTCCAGCATAGAAATGTGCTATGTAAAAAATAAAAATATTAATATATTTAACAATAACATATATAACAATTTCTATGTCGCTAAAACAGAATGACATATAAAGACACAAAACACACAAATAAGCAAAACATTTACACTTTTATATGCAATAGGATATAATTGACCATTTAGTTCACTCATTCCTCTCCATCGGCCAAATTACAGCTAAAAAATCAAAGAAGACAATGCTAAGACGAATAAAGAATGCAACATCGTCAACTACGAATCAAATATCGACAAAGAACATTCGATAAACAGAACAATGGCCTCAGTAATGGAATGTAGGGTTGTCCACGTGCAGACGACCCTATTTTGACGAGCTTTGTGCATGAAATAGTTAAAGTTTAGTACCTGAGACGTCTTAGATCTTTGTTCTTCACACTCACAAATTCCCTTTGTGATAGAAATGAAGGCACAAGCTGTGACGTAAAACCAATAATACTTAGTAACTACATTTTGCGCTGCGTTCATCAGTCAGATATTGAAGATGTTATATGTCTATAGTATACTGACTAACTGGCATATGCAATATAGGTCTTCAAACTTCAACACAGTACATATTACTGCTTGACGGTGAAGTGTAGTAAAGCAGTGCTTCAAACACAAATTTTGCAAATTAAACTACCACGTAATGTAAAAATAGTTATACGGAATAGATTTTAGAAAAAGACGTGACTGCATACCGTCGGTATTACCTATAGTATCTGCAAAATAACTTTCCAAGTCTAACTATGAAGACATGTATCATGTGTGAATACAACTAATACATCATTAAATAATGTTTGTTGTTCCCGATTTTTTTTGTATGGAGTTAGTTGACAAACGACCAAGCGATCACGGCCGTCTATGGACATTTGCAATATGTCAGCTTGAAAATGCGTTTTCAGCCTTTAAGAGAAATTTTGGAAAAAGCACGAGTGTGAGGGATGGAGGAAAAGGAGTGAGATAAGGGAGTCGAAGTGAGAAGAAGGGAGGAAGATAAAGGTGGGAGCGGGAAGGGGGAGGAAAAGTAGGGGATGAAGACAGAAGTAGGGCTCTTCCTATTCAATCCTCTGATGGAGGCAAAGGTAGAGAGGGGATGGAGGCAGAGAGGGAGGGGAATGAAGGGGATGGGTCATCGGCCACCTCACTCACCGGACGAAACGCGGTGGAAGTTAAAACACTTCCACTTCACGCCGATTTTCTGTGAGGTCTGACACCTGACTAATCCAGTGCGAGTCAGCCCGTTCAGCAGCGGGAGTAGCTACGTGACTCTACCGCCGTAAAAAAAACCCAACTCATAAATCAACCTATTTTGTTTCTTTTAATTTTCACTTTGCCTCACAGCAAGTAAGAACAAAAACATTATTTAAATACAAGACTTCTTCTTTTTTTTTTTATTTCAGATTTTATTTTAGTTCTACCCTGTTAGTACAGTCCAAATCGGAAAAGTACAGATATTCAGTTCTAGATAATAAGGCTTGTACTATATTGTATTATATATTATTATAAAAAGTAGAAACCGTTAAAAATTTACAAAACTTATACCACAGCTCTATTAATAGCTGCTTTTATTACTCAAAAAGAATTGTCCTATAAAACTGCTCCCTAGAAACAGCGCTTGGACAATGGATATGTTAAATTATTAATGCCCGAAAAAGTGTTTATGCCTTTTACGAAAGAAACAAAGTTTGGCTTAAAATAGGGGATAGATGTTATTTCATATGGATCATAGACATTTATAAGTAACAATAATGGCTGCTAGAAATATACAATCTCACCTATTATTTCATTTGACTTTCAAATGAAATAATATAACATCACATGTGAAGCGTGTCTCATAAATACAAATGATATACGTGTATTTATTGCTCATTTTATCTTCGTGTTGTACGCGTCCCAAGCGGTTTTTCCGCGCAAGCAGCTATTGTAGCATGGAATTTATATCAGTAGACCCTTGTGGGTTGTTACTTTATAAATGGTGCTTTTCGTACCTTTAAAACGTAATATGCAATTAATATCCTATGTCGAGGGGCGTCATACACGATAACGTTTCAACAAATCAAATAAAAAACATTAATTATTCTCCACGTTAAATACGTGTCCCAAAACTAATAATTTAACCGTCTTTCAAGAATTAATTAAAAAAACTGTGGCTTCGGATTCCGAATCCCGATTTCGATTCCGATTTCTATTGACACCGACGGTGAAACCGAAGCCGTTGTCGACGGCCGTCGATGGACCTGGGACGCGTTCTACTGAGCTGGATTCGACCTCTATGTCGAATCCGGATTCGTAATCGCTTGCGTCGGTTCGATCGCTTAGTAAAACACAAAAAATAAAATTGGCCGCCTCAGATGGCGAGAAGTGTGTGCGAATCTACATACGTGCACAGGAACCTGCCTACGAGAACACTACACGACACTGAACTAACACTAAATAAAAGAAAGACAACCAATAAGCTGGGCAAGATTCTTCTTTATTCAAGTTTTCTTCTTCTTGCTTGAAGCGAGCTTCACTTGAAACCCGAGAAGCGAACTTAGTGCGCGAGCACTGCGTCCGGAGGCCGAGCAACGAAACTTGTACTGACACTTGTGTCTACGTACTGAGCTCTGGGTGACTTATGCTTCCGCAATGGCTTCGCAACAATAATTTGCAAACATTCGGCTCGAACGGGAGCGCGAGCCGAAATGGAAATGAAAATGTGTAATGCGTAATGGTGAAACAGTTTGAATAAAACTTAATAGCATTCACTCGTTTAAGTTGCCAGATATTGAAGATAAATTTAAAAACAAAAAGTTGAAAAAATTATACATTTTTATAATACCCGATATCTTATTTTATCCTTTATCATCCACGTCATGTAATAATAACAATGAATAGCACGAGGGAAATAGAAATGAAAGGAGGCCCTTAAAAGCATCGTGCTTCTAGCGCTCACAATAATGCGGAAGATGGAAGATACGTTTTTGTTATAAAAACACACAGTCCGTCGTCCTTAGAAATACATTGCTCATTATTATACGTTATCAAAGTTCGGTGAGAAATTATGAAATAAACAACTATTGGCTGGGTACCAAAGACAGGCAAAGCTCAATGATGTAAAAGTTTTAGATTGTGCATTTTCCTAAGAACATTTTAATAACGAAGGAGTGATTAAAACGGGTATATTTGTTTTTTTTATAAGTTACATTAAAAATTAGAATAAACTTAAGGAATCGGCTGAACTCACTCATCGTTCGTTCAAAAAGTCTTTCACCTAACCGATTACACTAAGCGATATTTCCTCTCTTTAGTCGAGCTAGCCACCTAAAAATAAACTACACATTTACCCATAACAACACAGTTCGACACAGGAGCTTTAAAACTGCTTAATGTTGCGTTACACTCATCGTGATATGAGATGATATTTTTAGGTTATGTAAATATTTTATATTTGTAAGTGAATTTTTAGAATTCATAATGAGTAAAAAAATATTTGAATGAAAGCCAACTCACAAAGCTAGTTTTCTGAAATACAGACATTTCCAAACTTGAGTTTCCAGATTACTTGATCATATATACATATATCATATTCACCTATCATTGCTGCCTTTTTTACTATTACATTCACTACTGAAATCACAAACTGCGATTTGAATAATCTCTTAACTCATCATATAACGTGATGTTCAGATGTTTTTAATGCCATTGATTATAAACTTACAAAAGCGCAGTGGGACTACCCGTATAACGAAATAGCCCTGTCACATAATGATGCGTGCGTGTTTGGGAGATAATGATAATGTTATGTGTGATAATAATGAGCTCGTTACAAAGTTTACCCGTTTAAATAGTTTATTCCTTTGTAATATCATAACTAAAATTATGTAATGGATTTAGGCGGACTATTTTATTATTTCAATAACTTAATAATACCAAGTGAAATAGTTTGTCGAGATCGTTTAAAGGTAAATTATTTAAATATTCTTTTTAATTTTAATTTCATTGTTTTTTAAGAAGATGACAAACATGCACTGATGTAAAATAACATTTAAACAAGTAAATTTAAAAAAATAGAGAGGAGACATCTCAATGGCAATCAATAAACATTAATTTAATATAATCAATAAATATATTTTAATAACAATTTAAAAAGATTACAATTAAGTAAAGATATTGAAAGATGAAAAATTTTTGGTTTGATGTTAATAATTCGATTCCATTTATTTTAGACTTTTTCAAAAACTTTTTGTAATTATCAGTCTTTCAAATTAAATCAAATTACACACATAAAAAACAAATAAAATTTGATCTCCCTTTATTGGACCAAAAAATGTAAAGTTTCTGCGTTGAATTCGCAAATACTTGCGAGTGTATTGAAGTGATGTCCTCCCGACCGAATCCGGCCACGGCGGCCGATCTACAACAGATCAGTAAAAACAGATCAGAGTAAAAGGAACAGTGAGTGCACCTGTGTCTGCGCAAACGCTTGTGCACTATAATATATCCTGCGCACTTTGCTGGTCTCTTGTAGATCGGTCGCCGTGGCCGGATTCGGTCGGGAGGACATCATCATCAATATTAGTGGACACCGAGTTCGAATAGAAGAATTCAGTGTCACTTTCTTCTTAGTCTTTGACTGATCACTTCTTAGACTGATTATAGGGGATTTCTTAGTTAAGCGAGCATTTTGGAGATGTAGCAAAGCACAGCGGCGGATGAAGGTCATGATGTTCGACCATGTTCCAAATGGAAAGGTCGAATAGAATCAAAAAGTGCGAGTAAGAAATGTGTGGGATCCATTGGCTGAGGGCTCCGCCCGAGATTTAATCTATTAATTAATTTCTATCATCCAAATACACGAGCAAGTAATGATTCTGTTATTATTTTATGTGTTTGATTCATTCAGTATTTCAATGAACGTTTATTTGAACGTTATTTTTATGTTGTGTGCATGGAATGAATAAAGCTTTTTTATTTTTGTCTATCCCAGCACCGTGCGTGGTCATTTGCGCTGCAAATTCTCCAGGCGTATTGTTCTGCGAATTTCCTAATCTGACGTTAGAGATAACAGTCCGAAATATTAAATATTACCGATACATGAATGGGTCGGCTCGAACCGGATAAATATCTGGACCTCAGAGAAATGTGGCGTAAAGTGGAACTGTTTGCCTTTCTATGTTTTGTTTGTCGAGTGAGGTGGCCGCCGGTATATTCCCTTCCCTCCTCCTTTATTTGCCAGCCTCCTTATCCACTTTCCAAAGAAGGACAACCCGTTTACAGACGGTCCGTGGTTACAAATTTCCACAGGCGGCGGTTATCGTTTTTTATCATTTGTATATGAACATTTGTAGTTGCGGGAAACCTTATGACGCATAATCCAAGTCTCGTGGCAGTGAAATGTCACATTTGACTGCCATTAAAGATAAAAATTGCCAAAATTTGCCAAAAAGATGAAGATGACATTTCGAAGAACTCTGTTGTGAGACGTTTACTTGGCGTGGTTGATATTAGCCCGGGGGCTTTGACAGCTTTGCTTGAAACTGTCATCGGAGGAGTCATGGTCAAATTGATTTTAATCGCGAAACGATATGTAAGTTTGTCGGAATTTGAAATTTAAATTATGCGACACGCAAAATAGCTTCAAACACTTGAAGTTGGAATTCGCTCATCGGGATTAATGAGTTTCAATATTCCTTACACCTTTAATTAATGAAGTTTAGCTTAAAAAATTAGTTGTAAAAGCAATTTGTTCAGTAACAGTTTGGTTAATTTATTTTTTTAATGGATGATTACGGTCTAGAAACAGCTAGCCTGAACTGTGTTAAAATATAGAAAAATTACAACCGACTCCAAATAACAATAAATTAATATAATACCAAATAAATTGTCAACTAGATTTCAATTTTTATTTTCTATTTATCTTTATTATTCAAAGTCCATCAGAAAAGATAGAAGTATAAAACCAATTGTCTATTGTCCTACAAATAATGACACATTCACAATTATAGGCACAGCGCCATCTACTAGTGAAAAAACTAAACTTTGTATTGTTGGTTTAAACACCAACCCTGCAATGAAGCCATTACATAAATCAAAGGATCTTCTAAACCGAAAGGGCAAAAGTTAGGGAAAAAGTGACAAATAAAACAAAATGTCGCTTGTAGAAAATTTTTATTAAACAATATTACCCTATTATGTACAAATAAAAGTATCTTTCCCCTTATACACTGACTAACCCACTGCCTGTGACATAAATAACAAATAATACAATAATCCCCCCCCTCCCCCATAACATGGTTAATTTGTTTCCGCGCTATATGAAAACGCGTTGTAGGAGTATTTCCGTATAATATAAAAATGCGTTATTAGAGTACCGCGTTATAGGGGGGATTACTGTATACACTCATCATATGATGGAAATAATTAGAAAAGTTTTTATAAAGCTGAAATGCACTGTAAATGCGAATATAAAAAAAATACATATAAAAAAATTACCCTCGTTGGCTGTTTGTGTGGTATAGCTAAATTAGTTTTTTTATTTCGTCTCATGGACATTATTAAAATTTTAGACAAAAAATCAATCATACGATAGATTTTTTTATTTTAGATTACAGATGCACTATTGTTTTGTCTTTTTATGTATGTCTGTTTAAATATATTAGTGTTACACCCGAGCTTTTTCCAACTCCAAGGTGATTGCAGTCTCTGGTGCTCGACACAGTTTCCGGAAGAACTCCTTTGACAATTTGCATCTCTGGCTGACGCAGTGTGGACACCTGAGAATATAAAAACCCACATATTCATTTAGAATCCAAAGGACATCTTTGACAAACTAAAACATGCACGGAGGAGAATGAAAGTTGGCTCAACTAAAGTTTATAATGTGTTACCGCAGAGTTAAAATTTGAATATAACATTTTTTAGAAATACACAGAACGAGTTAAAAGAAAAAGTTTAGAGTTAACATTACCAGTGTTTACGTAATTTGTCGATCACAAATTTCTTAAAGACAACCTAACAACACAATGCAATGAATAAAAAACACATTTGTTACAAAAATTCGCCTATGGTCTAATTTCGACTGCTAGACAGTGATTGCCCGTATATAATATTAGTGACAGGTAATCGTTCTGAAAGGGAAATTATGGATATATTAAAGTAGAAATGTATACTAAAGTATACAGTATGATTTATAACTAGAAATCGAAGAAAACATGATTTGACAAACAAAGTGTTTGACATTAGTAGTATAAACGTAAACAATGAACGAATTAGCTTATCTAATTCAATATACACTACCGTCCAAAAGTTTGGAAGCACATCTGTTATTGGCCAAAACGAAACAACACCTGCTGTAGGCGGTAAAAATTTGTAATTAATGTTATCTTTGCAGCTTTTTACTATTGTTTACATATTAACAAAGGGATCGTCGGCTCTTATTAAACATATTTTACCAATTTCTTAGATTTTGACGAAACAGGTGTTTTATGACTTAGGACTGCAGTTGCATTCTTTTGTGGTTTTTCACGCGAGAAACGCCCATCTCAGTAACAACTGTTAAACGACGACTTCTGGCTGTGGGTCTAAGAGGATGTGTTACTGCTAAGAAGCCCAAATTAACAATTCGTCACAAGAAAAATAGACTAGAATGGGCAAAGATACATAAAAATTGGACTACAGATCAATGGGAAAATGTTCTATGGAGTGATTTCGGTGGTAGAGCCACGCGGCTGATCCCGCTGCTAAATGGGCCGGCTCGAACCGGATTAGTACCACGACCTCAC
>DWHO01004683.1:0-10873 GCA_018247575.1 Eurytides lysithous rurik
TTGTAATATGGCAACTCAACGGCACAGCATTCAATTACTTTTTCAATAGAGTGATTGGCAATTTCAGTTATTTCCACTGTGTGGAAATACAATTTGTGTCCCTTTTTCAGAAATATACATGCTCCTCCTCTTTTTTGATCTTCCGTCAGTTCCGTCGACCATATCCAAAATTGCTCAGTCTCAGCGCATTGCCAGGGTCAGTAGTCGTTGGTGGTGGTAGCCAGGTCTCTGCTGGAGCTGTTCTTAGCACCCCCTGTACCGCCATTACCGCAGCCGCTAGAGTAACTGGCCAGGGGCTGGGGGCCGAGTCGTATTTTGATTAATTTCCACGAGGAGGAAATGCCATAATCGCCATCATTGGCAGGCGGGTTGGCTATAGCAGTGTACCGCACCGCAAATAAAGGGATGCTGCTGCCCATCCTCTGATGGTTTTGGTCATAGTTTAAGGACACACCCCCACGACTGTCCTAGTCATCATCAGTCATTACGTTATACACGCACGTATATACATATATATACACGTATGTGAAAAGGGAAAATCATTATTTTTCCTTATTTTTCCTCTGAATAAAAATTACGAACTAGTGAAATGTTTCGCGTCTCACCTCATTCTATCCCGTTACGTCGAAACGATTAAAATTAAACATGTCCCTCGGTCCCCTTTTCTGTTGTAATTTTTATTTTGCACAATTCATCACGTCGCACTTCTTGGGGTGTCGGCGTCACGTCGCGTCACGTCGTGTGACAGGTGACGCTCGTTGCTAGCGCCTCTTTTTTCACTAGAGGAAATTAATAAATTTCGTTTGCCTGTATAAGGGCGTCAACGGTGCCTTTACCGCACATTATACCTATTCATTTTTCTATTATTTTTTTTTAATAAATAACAACAAACGACTAAACAAATTAACGACTGGGAGGGAAAACCTATTAATGTATCTACCTTTTGTATCTCTGTTCAGAAATGTTATAAACGTTTAAATGTGTGGATATACTATCCATATCAATGGTCTGTAATTTAGTAACATTTAAATCAGTTAGGTGTTTTTGACTTTACTAAGATCTCATAGTTGAATTTAAAAAAATGTATATACAGCTTTGTGTTTTCACAAAGCTGTATATACAAGTTTGCAGAAACCTTCTCTTAGTGACATTTAAATTTTTATAAAAGTTTAAATATATATTACAAAAAAAAATATGACTACTTTTAACAATGAAGGTACATTGTTAAAAGTGGTAAAACTTTTAGATTATAGTGTCCACCTGGGTCTGTAGTGACACATATACTCGTAATTTCATGGACTACTTATGATAATGTTAAGACCTTGTGTCATTATAGAACAAAACATATTGAGTATTGAAAAAAAAACCTATCGTTTGAATTTACTCTAAGTACAGACAAAACAAACCGGAAAGCCTTTGCGATGTTCCCGATAAAAATTCGGCGCGACAAAGCAAAAGAGATTCAGCTGAAAGGCGAGAGGCCGTTCCCCGGTAACGACATTAGGCGGCAAGGAGCCCCGTAATGAGTCTCATCTAATTAACACGTGGAGACGTGAGCCAATTGCTAACACCTGCATAATGCGACCCCTAAGTAGGAGCGGTCGTTGGAAGGTCGATAGAATGATACCGGCTGTACTTCGACTGTTTAACGGAAATAATAGTTCATAATTAAAATCGAATACAATACAAGCATAACGATTATGTGTTTTAACTATATTATGTAATTGTTTCTACGTTTTTCTTCTTCTTCTTTCTTCTTTCTCCTGCCCTTATTCCACTAGGTGGGATCGGCACAACACGTATTTTTCTTCCATACTCCTCTCATTCTTTCATACGCCGTCATCTCCTCAGTCACATCTTTCACACTCATGTCTTTATTCACGCAACCCATCCACACTTTCTTCAGTCTTTTTTTTTGTTTTTTGAAAAAGATAAAAGAACGAAGAAAATCGTGCACCTGATGGTAAGCCTCTCTCTTTACAACCATTTAGAATTGGTTACTTTCGTCACCCAGTGATCTAAGATGGCGTATCTGTATGACCAGTAATAACACTGGCAAGATTGTCCTTCAAACCGGAACACAATAGCGCCAACACAACGATGTCCTCCCGACCGAATCCGGCCACGGCGGCCGATCTACAAGAGATCAGCCAAGTGCGTGGGATATATAGAGCACAAGCGTTTGCGCAGACACAGGTGCACTCACTCTTCCTTTTACTCTCATAGCTCGATGATACTCGGCCTCCCATGAGATGGCTAACGGACTCCCCCGAGTCCGCTGGCTGGAGACCATGGGAGCTAGGAATTGGCCTGCCACTTTTGAGCTTGTGCGCAAAAATGACAGGCCTCCCAGCTTCCAGCAGCGGACCTGGTCGTGGGCTCCGCTGCATACCATGTTACGGCCGTGGAGGGTAGGGAGAACGGCGCATCGCAATACCGACACTCCTCTCCCCCCACGGCCCCACCACGCCGCACCAGCGGTGCGACCCCGCTCAGTCGCGGAGGATAGGGAGAGCGGCCTAGGCAATACCGCACTCTTCCTCCGCGACTCCACCTTGGCTGCGGAGGACAGAGAGTTGTGGCCCCACACCACTCTCAACCATCCAAAGTGGGCTCCAAGAGCCCACTTGGAGCGCTCCCTCTGGCCAGCCATACACCACGGACCTGCCGTGTTTGGGTTCCTCTTGGCTTTGCCGTGGGTGACCAGGCCACGGTTACTAGATCCCCTCCTCCACGACAAGGTGGACCCCGTCGGAGGGGATTCGATCAAAAGCCTAACCTGAAGTCTTTATTATTCTTGGTTTCAATATTTGATAACGACTATTGATGATATGACCGTTAAATATTTTTGGTCACATAGAAATCCTTTTTTAAGTAATGTTAAAAGCATGTCTAAATGAAGGCAATTACTGATAACTGTTACTAAATCTGGTTTATAATGCAACGATGTCAAATTTGATGTTACTTACTTTGATGTGGTGTTTATTGACAAACGCACGATATACTAATTTCAACATTCTGGTTCGATGCCAAGCTATTGTATCCTTGCCAAACCACAGGCCTACATTTAAGCATTATCATTTGTTGCTATACTAAGTACAAAATAACAGTATAACGGTGTTGAGTAAACTGTATGCATGTATTTAGAAACCTAAACCAGAATATAATACAGAATTCCATACTTTTCAAAAGTAATTTTCTGTAATATACGAAAGACAGAATAATAAGTCTTATTATATATAGAAAGTATAAATTTAAAGCGAAGTAAAATAATTCGACTTCACCCGCACTAATCACCGCTTTTGTTGACTTCCTAGTTTGCATAAAATGGTATCCGACACGACTCTGGTCCAATTGATATACTGGTGGCATCCTCTCGTTATTTTTACGATGGCAGAGCCACGCAGCTGCTCCCGCTGAATGTGCCGACTCAAACCGGATAAGTACCACGACCTCACAGAAAATCGGCTTAAAGTGGAAGTGTTTTTGCTTTCGCGTTTCGTCCGTTGAATGAGGTGGCCGGTAACAATAACAATTTCTACTCTATCGGGCTTTGAAGTTTAGAAAAACCTGAAGAAAGAAGATTAGGGAAACTTAAGAGGAATATACAGCTTACTTAATTAAATTCTTAAAAATTATCCGCTGCAAACGAAGTGGGAGTGAAAAAGTCTAATTTTCATCATAGGAAACCTCCGCAAAATCAATACGCGCGTATAATCGCGGATAAACACTTGTAAGAATATATGTTGTTACAGAAGATACTTTACGGTGGTAGAGCCATGCAGAAGCCCTCACTGTTGCTGGATGAGCCGGCTTGAATCGGATTAGTATCGCAGATTGAAATTCAAAGCTCATAGAATGAATAGCACATGAATTCAACGTCTATACGTGATACGTTTCAATCAACGAATAGAATTCGTCAGCTAGCGTTGTCTATTGACCCAATTCACTTGTTTTTCTACAGCTTTGTATTACGGATTACCGTTACGAAAATATAATTATTTAGCTATGCATTTACTAATATATCCATCCATGGTAAATAACTACCCTCGTGCCCTAATCGTATAGACCCGCGCTTTACAAGTCAGAGGTCGTGCGTTCAAATCCCGCGGAAGGCAATTACTTTGTATTATTGTTCTTAGTTTGGTTAAGCCATTACGGGCAGATCATCCGATTGCCTTAAAACTAATGTGACTTAAGAGTGCCATAAAACTGTTCCATGCGTCGGATGAGCATGTAATAATCTATCCCGGCTTCTTATCGACGCCATCTGGCGGTGGCTTGGAGGAGTCGTTATTGAGAGGTCGGTTTAAAGTCACTGCCTCTGCGCCTGATCTCTCTCCGGTCGTATCAATAGGAAGAGTAAGTGCATCTGTGTGTGCGCAAACGCTTGTGTACCATTATATATCCTGCGCGCTTAGTAGTTAATCTCTTGTAGATCAGCCGCCTTGGCTGGAATTGGTCGAGAGGACATTATTTGTATTGTACAAAAATCTGAAAGGGGTTAAAGGTGAAAATTTTACCGAATAGGATCTTACTAAAATAAGAATTTAAAAAAAAAGGTACATATACTTAAGGAAGAAAAGTTATATAACACTTGAAGACTATACTTTGCGCTTTGAATGTCGGTCTCGTTCATTTCCTAGTTTGCTGATTAAATTTATAAACGACGTTTTTTTTTTCTTATTGCCATCTGATGTTAAACGACATCGCATCACCCAGAAATGAAAGGTGCTGTTTCTCTATGTCCTGTGACCTTGGCAACATAGCCTTTCAAACCGGAAAACAGTTATGCTTTCACATTGAATCGATATCAATAGATATAAAATATCAACGAATGACAATAGTACGTAGCACGTAAGTCCGTACCTTGACTATGAACGCTGTAAAACGTTTGAATATCGGGAGTTTACATTAAAAATGCCATAAAATGTAATAAAAGTATTTTTTTTTATTAAAGTATATATTACATAAACTAATAAATTGACTAAATATAAAATGATTCCGCATCAATCGTAAATTATTAAAGAGGAAAATATTGCCGCGGCAAA
This sequence comes from Eurytides lysithous rurik, assembly GCA_018247575.1. NCBI lineage: Eukaryota > Metazoa > Arthropoda > Insecta > Lepidoptera > Papilionidae > Eurytides > Eurytides lysithous. Next base: position 5,052 of record DWHO01004683.1, read on the forward strand.
TCATTGCCTTACTCGTATTTTAAATCGTATATCATTTATGCCTTTTTTTATTAATTAGGTGAAGGTACGGAGTTCAAGACGTACTCTTCAAAAGGGACCCGTCACTACCAAATGTTGAATGTTATCTATTGATATTTAGCAACTCTTTTCATACAATACAATAGAAGTTAGATATATTACAAAGTGTATACTGTAAAATTGTACGTATATTGTAAAATTGTATTCACCGTTAGATTATGATCGATACCACAAGATTCTAAACCGTCGAAAATCGATTCGTAGCATACTGTTTAGAATTTAGTTAACACAGACATGATGGCTCATTTTACGTCTCCAGTGGCACAAACAGTAGAATTAACTTTCCAATACAAATGTTTGTGTCTATGCAAAATAGAAATTTTATTATTGAAAGGGATATTCATTTATCTCTCAGAATCTTAATTTGCATATATATTTTTTTAGTACACTGGACCCGATTTCGCGCATGGATTTAGATTATATTACATTTAGTCTAAAAAGAAGGCAAAATCTCAGCTAAGTGAAACACCAAACCGATCTGTTTTTTCAATGCTGCTTGAAAGAAAGACAAACTAACAAAAGTGCATTAATAATAAAAATGGACGTATCGTTTGGTAAATGTTATAAAATCAGCTCCCAGACAGTGATCCAAATTTGGATGCACTTTCATTAGTCTGACCTTAACTTTCCTGCGCTCGACGAAAGGAGACTAGATATAATAGGAACAGTGTTACATAAATATTAAGTTTAAATTTAAAACGAACTAATTTTATTTTGGAACAATGAATATTTTGAGCGATTTTAAAAAATGAACACTGTGTTCGTCTTTGGCTATCTCTGTCAATTTTTCACCGTTTTCATAAATTTTTTTAGTTAATGTTTTATCACACGGCTCGGCAACCTTTTCTTATATAAGGGCCACAACTGTTATGAGAATGTTGGCGCGGGCCATATTTCGTCTAATTAGTACAATTTTTTTTCGATAAAACTATTTTTTTGCATTTTTAACCATATTTATTGTTGCTCTCATTTCAAGGTAATAGGTACAAAATTAAAGTATAACAGTTCTACTTAGACTGTGATCGCTTGAACTGAATCTCCGGCTTTCGCGGACGCAAAACAACGAAATAAAAAGTTATTTATAAGTTTTTTTTATTATTACGGTGCGGCGTCGTGTAGTATGGCGTTTACTTGCGCCGCCCGCACTGTATTAGTTTACGGACTGCCGGTTACCGACCTCTGGTTTATCACATTGTTGGTTCCAAAGTAACTTCATTGTTATTCGTTCTTGAACTAGAAAATTATATCAGGAGCAATTTTAAATTAAGTAGGTTTTACACAGCAAGGTATTTTCAGATTTTCAAGTCGATTTATTTTTTTACAAAAATTAATTTGTACTACGTAATTACATTCTCTGTCACGATTCAAACTTAATCGTGTTTCGATTTTAGAATTACTGTATTGATCATGATTTTATCATATTTTATATTAGGCCACAGGGATTTTTCAATTCAATTCATTAATTCGTCAGCGCTTAAGCGCTTTTTAAAGATAATAAAACACTAAAATTGTGTTAATCATTATTAATGTAGATGCCAAGTTAGCCAGCAGCATATTGTTCATAAAGATGCCTGCAAAATAGAACATGAACCGCATTTTAGCTCTCTTGGGCACAAATGCGGACTACTATCTTAAATAAATTATAAACTGCAACCGCTTTTGAGCTCAGGGATTGAAGTTAGGTAAATATTACAGGTAGCCCCCACAGATTCGACAAACGTATTAACACTTCAAGAAAACTTTAGAATTGTGTTAGAATATTTGTCTCATTCATACGTGATTCGATAGATAGAAATATAAAAAAGGAAGGGAACGGAATATTATTACATTACAGCAGGCTTGAAACAAAACGATATTTGAAAAACCAATAGTTGTATAGAATATATCTACATATTTGTTATATGAAAACTTGTACATTTAGATTCAGTGCCTAATAAAGACAGAAATATAGATCAATTCTTTATCTAGATCTTCCCTCTGTCTGTTCTTTAATATTTTCGAAATACGCATGTCGGGAATGTGCTCTATATAACAAAGTGTTTACGTTAAGAAATAAACAAATACAGACACATATTTATTAAGATGCAATGGGCGGTAGTCAACGCTAGCCATCGGGAAGGCCGCTTGTAAATATATATATATATATAAACATACACACAAAGAGCCTAAGACCGAGCTCCCATAAAAGAGGCGTATATCCAGCAGTGGATAAAAAACGGCTGATGATGATGATGATATATAAGTAGACCGTCTTAAATCTGGTAATGGAGAGGGCGCGTTTGTTCGTGTGCTTCATGTCAATTTCTGAAGGTTTTTCACTTTTTTGATTTGTTTCGAGTGAATTGAAACTGTTTTCTCACTTACACCAAAGCCTGTCGTGGTGTGCGATGGGTTTGGTCCCGCGATTACCTTTAATTCCTCATTTTCAATTAGGGTCCCCCGCCGTCAAAATTTCTAAATGAATGGTACCAAAACTTACCATGTTTTTAATAGACTTCAAAAAAGGAGGAGGTTCTCAAGTCGACTGTATTATTTTTATGTGTGTTACCTCACAACTTTTTACTGGATATACCGATTTTGTTGATATTTGAAAGCTGGTGGTTATCGTGTGGTCCCGTATAAATTTTAGCGAGATTTGACGAGTAGTTTTTTTAACCTATGCGGCTATACAGCTTCATCGCACGCGTGAGAATGGTTGTTCCCACTTATTGGATAGACCCTAGGGACAGCAGGGTCATGCGTGGGGACATACGTGATCTGTCATCCAAAAAATAATTTCTAGGGATGTCACCTAAGAGACGTCGGGGTCGGGGTACCGATGGAGTCGACTGAAATGATTAAGCCATGATTGGGGTGGTAAAAACCGCACGAGGTAGTGGGTGTACTTAGTGTAAGCGGTGCGGGTTCGCCGTGTTTGGGGCGAGTAAATAACGAGTACTTACTTGTGTTGCAAGTTAACCCTACTTGTGCGTATAGTGTTTTGGGTGATTGTGTTTGGGGTGACTAATTATTTGGCCGTAAATAGCAGAATGGCATCGACGAACGCCGTATATTCTAAAAGAGCTCCTGACCGTTGTTGTGGACTAAACGTGGTGCGGATTTCAGATGCAAGAGGGATGTCTCTTGCATCTGTATTCCGCACCAGATTAATGGATAAACCTATCCAGATTAGTCCGGCATTAATCTGGATCAGTAGACGGCAGACGAGGGCCAGGTCTTCGGCGATGCTGGCCCCTGCGGGTGCTTGTATTGTAGATATAACCTGGGTTTGAGCGGGCGCGGGGGCAGCCGAGATGAGACGATGAAATGAATTGTAGTTCACGGATGAGTTTTGCTTATACGTTGGGCACGGATTTGCTATGGCGGGTTCGAGACGCACGATTAGACGTACTATTGACATGTTGAGTGCACTCGCAGCCTAGGTAGGCCGGGTCCACGTAGATCTCGGAGCCCCTCTCAAAGGACTGTGAATTGGGGGTTTTAGTGGGTAGGAATCCCACATAATCCTGTCTTCTCTCCGGAAGGGAAAAAAAAGAAAAAAAGGTTGGCTGGGTGTCTTACTTTTTTGCAGAGGACGCAGATCGTCAGCTCAGCGAGTCCTTAACTCGTGAGCTCCCTGAAGTGTTAAGATTCCCAGGGCATTTAATGCGTTTGGGGTGACCGTAGCATTTTCGCGAAGAGTGTCCGTATAACTGGCAGTTACGTTGGGTTACGATACTGTTGTGTCGCAGTTGATCTACATTGACGCCAGAAAGCCAGCAGATTGTTTTTTATATTAAATATTGCCTCGCCCTCGGAGAAAATGTCCAACTCTGACATCATGAGACAAGGAAACGAGGTCCCTATCGTGGATTCTCCGGGCGTTTGGTCACGGGGTAACCCCGAGCTTGAATTTCGGCTTTTACCTCATCAACATCCAGCATCCATTTTTCGGGATGCCCTTTGTGACCGCCCTGAGTTTTCGGTGCTCCGGAAGGGAGTATGTGTGAAAACCTGCACTGCGTTCGCGCAGGAAGTTGATGAGCTTTCGGCAGTCGTCTACCTATTGTACCTTTATTGGTCTAATTAATAAACGCCTCGGAAACTTACGACGAATAAATACTTAAGCGTAACAACTATTTGTTATTTATACGTATGAACTATTTATATGTTTTGCTCATTATAATAGCCGAGATGCTTAACATGACAAACATAATTCGTTTAACATCAACATATTTTTATCATACAGTACATAAAACTCTTACAGAACTGAAATAAGTCGATATGAATCAATGGCATGGTCACAAATTCAATTCCAACTTAACGGCCTCAACTGAAGCACATTTTCCGTGCAATTTCCTTCTTACTTCGGTAAAGTTATCCCCGTCAAGATATATGAGGGAGCACCTTTTCTACTTAGCGCGCTAATATGAAGCTTAAACAAACATACCTTTATGTATAAGTCGGTTATAACAAAGGAATTATGAAAGGTAAATTAGGAATACTTCATGGCTTTATTGGGGAATTGAAATATTTTTCTCTCTGCATTAACTTAACAAATATATGGCAAAAACTGTTACATTGAGGCGCGATCCTTCATTTTAAAATATATAAATATTTTATGATATGATAAAATATTATATGGTATAATAAGTACTGTAATTCTCATATGTAACACACGAATTTTATATAGAAATATCTATTCAAGTTTTACGAAAACCAGTACATATTATATACCAATACATGAATATTCTTTATATCTACACATACATATACATAATTAGTTATCTTTAAATCAATTTGAGAGGAAATGTAATAAAACATAAGTTATTCAATTAATTTATTATGTTAAAGCGTTTTTAAAACTCTTCACGTATCACGTTTTTAAGATAGTATCAACATAACAAATTGCGAACAGCTATGCAAATGTCTCTCGCACTTATGTATCTTACAGTCACCATTCTTCAACTCCTAAAATATCACGTATCTCGTTAACGTGCTAAAATTACAAAAGTTTATCATTTCGGTGTTATCTTAATGACAAAATTCGTTATATAAGAGTGGTATTATACTTTGGTGCTGTCCTATGATTGCGGTTGTTAACAACATTATAACTTTATTCTTTTTACATATTGTTAACGTAAAGTTTATGAAAGAATATCGTCTTCGGATCAAGTACATCTAAATAACCTTTTTGAGCAAGGATTGCTGACAATAAAACATTTACTGGTAAAAATGAATTACAGTTTAAATTTAGGAGTTGAAGATGCCGTAAAATCTTTACACCAAGTTCCCACAAATACCACAATAATCCGTTCCGAATGCCTTATTAGAGCTAGATTTGAGTCACGTGTCTTATTACAGTTGGATTTAATCAGTTGCTTACATTCTGACTCAGACGTACACTCCACGACTCTAAGGTTTCTTGAATATCAACTGATTCAGTATTGTGTAACAATAGAACCACGAAAATGCTATCATATACATATTTATGTATTTATTAATTGCAAACCTCATAAAAAGGATTACAAAGGGTATTTATTTATTTATTGCAAAACTCTTAAAAAAGGATTACAAAGGGCGGACTTAATGCATTTAGGCATTCTTTCCCAGTAAACCCAATCAGTAAATTACATATATTTGCGAAACGATTACAATAGGAATAATCAGGTACTAAAAATTGTTCGTACTCAAAGCTACAGTGGGGCCCTCATATTGATAAGCTTGCGAGTAGACTCAGTTCTGCAGCATTCGCGATCAAGAAA
>DWHO01004684.1:0-10872 GCA_018247575.1 Eurytides lysithous rurik
TGATTCTACCACCTGTTCGGAAAAAAATGCCTCAGTCCTGAGAAGAACAGGCGAAAGAAACTCAGCGGGACTTTAACATATAATAAGAAATTTATTAGAAGCACTTAACTTCAGTAAGGCTTCCTCTAAAACTTTTTCAAAAGGTTCATATAACCCACTAGGCGGTCTGTATACGCTTACATATAATACAAAAGTATATATACGTTATAATACAAAAGTAAATGTCAAAATATCTTTTATCCGTGAAGGTTCGCTTTCAATTAACTTTAGAAATATACCCCTGGTTTACTTAGACGTATCCAGGAAAAATCTAACAAGAAACCCTGCGTTCTCGGCCCTTTGTATGATGATGATGATGATGGAAAGATGCAGACTTTATTCACGGATGTGAACAGAGATGCGGATCTTAAGATGTAAAAAATTATTTACCTTTTTAGGATACGTATTTCAGTATTTATGCGAAATCATTCTATCTTATATCTTTAGATGCGCAGCACCTAGGAGAAGCTAAGCTCGCGTTCTCTTCCTTTCCCAATCCAACATCATGACAAGATCTTTTTTTAAACACGGCTTTCTTACAGTGCATAGTCCGCATCGTAAAGACTGAAGACCATTTTTCTTTTGCATCTCATCCTCTTCTCCGAAGAACTTCATCCTCAACATTCTTTCAGTGTTCTGCATTATTTGGACAGAAAAATAAATATTTGTTTAAAAAGTACGAAATAAAGAAACAATACATTTTAAAAGAACGTTATGTCTTTTATATCGAAGGTGTCACGTATTGTAAATGAGACCGTCATCATTTAATTTAAACTTTATTCTATATTTACTTACTTTCAGGTACTTGTTATATAAAATAAATTGTGATATTTGTGCTCGATATATATTGTGTCAGATTTTTTACTTGTCACTTTACATATTTCAATGCGCTAAACTGCTCATAAATATTACTACCACGTATTATTAACGGCAACTATCACTGAATACCTTTTTAGACCAAAAAACGTGAGACTTTTTCTTAAAGACAAAAAATTATATCAAAAATTATTTAAACTTTAACAGTAACTGACTACAGCATATAATTTAAACATGGCTCATTTCACCCACAATGTGAGTCTATAAATCTTGTGCCTACACAGCGACTAACAATTATTGTCACCGCTTGTCCGCAAAGCGACTTTAATTTACTCTGATTTCTAAATGTTATCGCTATAAGGACTAGAAGCCACTACCAATAACTTTTAATACGTATTTATACTGTGACCTATGGTGTAAATGTAAAGTACGTAAATATAAACGTATGTTTTAAGATAAAAGAGAAATGGCAAATACGTATAGATACTTTATCAGATTAGGTTACAGAATTTTAATAAAACGCTATGAAATATTCATAAACAGTTTTAGTAGCTACATAGTTTAAAACTTAGCTTTGACGTTTTGGTAAGTATATTTATCTGAGCCGTACTTTTTTATATGCAGTTAAGCTAGTTGACTAATGTGTTATGATTACTTCCGCCAGTGGACAACTACCACACCTGTGAAATACAGAGTACACAGAAGAATACAGAGTACGGACACCGATTTTTTATTGGGATCCAGCGAAATATATTACTTCCCAGGAGAATGGACGTTAATGGACGTCGGTGCATTCTTTTCTTTGAAGATGTTGAAACAGCTCGCATAGTTTATTTTAGCTGTTTCCATAGTATTAGTATGACTTTCATAGGATGTATGACGGAAAAAAAGAGTAAAAGTCCCGCTGAGTTTCTTTCGCCTGTTCTTCTCAGGACTGAGGCATTTTTTTCCGAACATGAGGTATGAACTGAGGTATTAGAATCGTTAGACATCAAAAAGTGAATGTAAACCAATCCAATTTTGAATAAAGAATTTTTGACTTTTAAGGAAAAGTTGATCTATTCCTTTTTTGATTATCTATCGAACGCTGGGTCAACACAAATATTGCTTTGCCGGGCCAAACGCGTCTCATATTGCACGCCGCCTTCTTCTATTCTACCAAAGTAAGGAGGCATCCACCCAACTCCTGTCTCCTCCAATATTCGGTTCATCAGTCACTTTAGCACCAGTGATCCATTCTCTATCACTTGGAAACCAACAGCTACGTCGATCACTCTCCTAGTGACAGACTTGCCGACGTCGATCGTCATCCTTATACCCCCGTATCGCTTTCATGTCGTCATTCGATCAACGGATTGATATTCGTTCGTATTTCTCCTGTCTTTATGATGCTCTAACAACGCAGTCAATTCATGACAATCTATTTATAGTAAAACATAAAAAAGGTATATACTGACATAGAAAGAATGAATGACATGAATAAATATAATGAACAGATACTAAAAATGTAAATAAAAACGGATCCAAACTGAACTAATTAATTTTATTTTTATGAAGCTCAAGGTTGCAAATATAAATTATTTTTTAATTTTGTAATAAGTAATGAAAGCAAATTCGATTCGATTCGGTTCGATCACTATCTGTTAGTGATAATAACTAATATACATTAATTCCTTGAAAATTTATCGACACAGGACCATTTTTATCAACCATTTAATTGCACGTTTTAATGGTATTTTCACGCAAGTGACCGCGGATTCGAATCCATTGGGAAACAACTCCACGCCTATATTCCTAATTCCTTCACGGAATAACCACATAATTGTCTGATAAGTAAAATGATCGACTAGGGCTAGAAAAATCTGTCTGGGCTATAAAGGTATTTGGAGTAGTTATAAGTTAATATAAGTTTAGTTAAATACCTCCGCTCAGTGACGGTACTACCATACAAGCCCAAAAGCCCGGCTTGCCCTACTGAGGACTAAAATTTATAAATCTTAATTAGCACACAATTCCCGAATAATTTATTTTTAAATTTGAGCGTTGCGGGTTTTTGGACTTGTATGGTAGTACCGTCACTGCCTCCGCTATTGTATCCAACCTCGGTCGTATCAAATACCCGTAACCAGCGTCTAGCCATACTACTGGCTAGACGCATTTCATTCATATTATATTTGATATTATTATCATACTGTGTAAAACATGTCCTGAAGCTTATTGCAGAAAATAACAAACTAAGATATAAATGCGACTCTGTTTTTACACACGACGAGGAATTAATTGTTCATCACGCTTTTAACAACATTACACGTAAAATATATTTTTTATATGAAGACGTCCAGTATGTGTAAGTGCGGCAAACAATATTTTGAAATTCACAATCAATATTTTAAAATTCACTTAAAAGTTCTTGAACCTGTTCGCGCCTGTCATCCAGAGATTATAAAAAATATCTCTATGGCCAGTCATTAGCAATTTCAAATCGGAACTCGGTAGACTCATATATTTCTGCTTAGCAGAAGAGTAACAATAATATATACTACTGTATCATACGAGTAACATTATACTCTCCAGTCTCCTCTTCTGTTAAATATAATATTCGTAAAATCTGTTAAGTAAATAAAACCTCCTCATAACGAGTCATGTTTACGTTTTCATTTTCCTCTTATTTTTTATAACTTTTCAAATAAAATGTATTGGATTGAAATTTTTTTTACCATCAATTTCTAAAAATTTATCAACAAAACATCTTCTGCGTCATCGTTCATCATCATTTTAAATAAAAAAATCGTAATAAAAAATTGCGTAAGCCAGTTTGTGGACTAACTGACTGTCATGTTATTATGTATTTACGCTAAAATGCTAGTATATATTTATTCTCCCCTTGTATTTTGTTTTTTAGGGTAATTTATATTAAAGATTGCAATTGTCATATAATACGAAGGCGTAATAAGGTAGGATACGAGTGTCATCAATCTTTGTCTAGAGAAGATATGTTTGAGTGAGGTTAATAAAAAGTACATCGTATCTGTCTGAAGGCATCCATCAAATGACTTTCTTATTACTTTTATTTTTATATATCAGTATTATAAACAATTCGGGAGTTTTTTATTATTATTATTTTAACCACTTCTTTAAATGATTTGTTTAGACGCGTATGTTGATACTTCACGCCTACTTTCTGTGAGGTCGTAAAAACTTTCATTAAATAAAGCTATTACAACTATTTCTTTGTTTTCAAAAACGATATCAAAATAGAGCAGCTCTACTTCAAATAAGTGTTTACAGTATAAACGTAATTCTGCCCAAAATAAATGTTAAGAAACTTCTTAATTGGTAATATCATATAAGTCTTATTTGGTAATATCATATATTTCTTCGATATATTTTTAGTTAATGTAATCAATATACAAGTTATTTTGTTCCATAACAGCAGTCTTAAATAATTAAAACTTTTCTCATTTACCAAGTTGCGTTTGGTTCCATTAAAGCGGGAATTGATGCATGCAATATTCATGTGATAATCCAAACCACACAATAAGTGTTATAAATTAATTCTGGTTTAAAATAATAAAATTACAGTAGAATAGCCATTGTAATATGTGCAATATGGAATTAATGCGGCATACTGTGCATTTTTAACATATTGAATCCCTCGAAATTATTGTTATTTGAGTTACGACAATATTGTAAATGTTTAATATTGGCCTGAAAGAAAAAGATATCAAACATATGCAATAAAATATATCAAAATAATATAATGCGATAAAAATATTAACGATCCACTAATAGGAAAAATCATCATGTTATCTATAAATTTAAAATAATAAAGCATCGGGACATTAAAAGTTAAACTTACTGTCTACATATTCTACCTATACTCGTATATCTAGTCATAAACGTAAAACAGTTAAAAATCTACTGAGAGTATGATTTTTCTTAATATTTAACTTTTATTAACTTTTATGAGATTTTTAGGTTGGATGCAGCAGCTGCTAACTTATAGGAGGGTATTAAACACAAGTCATACTTTCATCCGGTGAGTAAGAAAAATTAAACTACGCTTCTAAAGATATGTTATTTTATAAACGTTGTGACTATCAACAGACTGTAGTTATCACTAGCATTAGAAATACTAACGGCTCATTAAATACCTCTACTAGCAAATATATTTTTTATAAAATAACTACACAAATTACCTATAAATATTAGATATACCACATTATCTTTAATTTGAGTATTTTGAAAGAGTTTATCCATAAGAAAATATGTCTTAAATGATCAAAATTATATCAAACATCTACTTATAAAATATTTATAACCATATCAAAAAATTATTAAGTAGATGGACGTGTTACTGTCAAAGCCAATTAGATTCCTTCATATTTCCTCCAACAAAGTCAGAAGCCGGATATAAATATGCAACGCGAACAAATATTTATTTCAAGTGAGACCATACTATAAATTTTAAAATAAAAGCGATAAAAGGCAGCTATCTTTTCATGCGGTACGGAACAATAGCTCGGAAAACAATTCAATTTACTTTTATAGCCGTTGTTGATCCGTTCATCGGATCATATCCAAACCCAAAAGATTATTACAAAATAAAATGGTCTTGATTTATTACCCGTGAGTCTTTAGTTGTTAATATTAAAAGTTAATTTAAGCAGTAAACTTTTTTAAATGATAAATAAATAAAATTAAGCAAATATCCATATATATGATACAATATATGTTTTCGGTTCTATTGTAAATACATATTGTATAATTAAAATACCCACCGAATGAAACCTTGTTTATTCTTACTTCAGTGGCTTATTTTTGGATAGCAACAAAAATTTAATACGTTTTTACGTAACGTGACGCGATAAGCGTACACACGTTCGATACAATTGTCCCAAAGGAGTGTCAGAACACGTCCACGTTATCACAATTTCAAATATTTAAATCCAATTGCACACCGGATGCTGTAAGTATTAAATTTAAATTAAGAAAATTTGCTTTTATGTCTAAATATACAAAATTGCTTTCTTAATTTTTAACAGATGTAAAAAATGCCATAAAAGCTTGTAATTGTTGTTATTACTTCACTTTTTTCAATTTTCTCTGAATCCGATTCAAATCAAAAACTTTTTAAATAACCTGAAACACTTGTTTTTTTAAAACAGAAAAAAGCAAAGTCGCACTGACAGTTTGAGTCAAAAAACCATTATAAATAACTATTATAATCGACTTGTTATACCTTCTTATTAACATGGGGAAATTCCTTATGGATACCTGGTAACCCTCTTTGTGGACAACTAGGTCATGCCGGATTCGCACCGACTAAAACCCCACGGTGGTCGCCATTAGCTCTGATGAAGGGTCATGAGATCTCCACACGAAACACTACCGCAGCCCCTCTTTCTTAGGGCTTTAATAACCCCATCCGCAAAGCAGAAGCACCTGCCCCAGCATGCCGCAGTGCTATCGTGGTAGCTCGAGATCACTACGAGACACCAACCTCCTCGGAGTCGCTATATTAGACATTCACGGGATGGCACAAAGCGTCCGCGGTCCTTGAGGTCCCGTTTCTGGTAGGGGAGCACTATTTTCATTGGGAGGGCTACGCCGAGGCGCACCGTCGCATCGATGGCCATGTCACCGAACGGGATTAGTTCTCTCTCTATCCCTCTCAACAGCGTGTGGACCATTACGGTCTCACAGAAGGAAACTACAGTCCACACCAAATCTCCGCCCAGCATTGCCCAGAGAGAGGTTCCGTTCTACAAGAGTCGTAAGGATACTCCTTTCCGCTTTCATGCTGGACACACCACTAGCGTATGTGATGCGGAGTCCTGATCGCTTCCTTCACAATAAAAGATCAGTTCCCCGTCGCCTCGCGACCTTTTACACAGATAATCACTGAAGCAGTCATGTCCAGTAACTATCTGCGTAAGTCTAAAAATGAATCTTCCACCCCATCGCTGAATCCAAGCTTCGAAGATTGGCAGGAAAGATTCAACTAAGAGCTTATGTGCGAATCGCTCTTGAAAGAGAGCCGAATATGCCATCTCGTAAGAGCTGTTCTTGCCGTTTGATGGAATCGAATCACTTTTTGGAACAATCTGTGAATGCAGTCCGCCAACCTGTCGAAATTCAACGCATAGTCGCTTATTGGGAGAGACATAGTAGCCAACGGTGGCAAGTATGCTCTATTGCACTTCAACATAGCGCTGTCCCATAGTAAGTACCACGACCTCAAAAAAAATCGGCGTAAAGTGGAAGCGATTTTATTTCTGCGTTCCATCTGGTGAGTGCGGTGACCGGTGGCACTCTAAATCTGTCTCCATTCCCTTTGTTTTTCCTACCCCCTCCCGCTCCGTCTCTCCGTAGGCACCGGAGAGACCCCTCTCACTCCTAACAACCATCCTGATAGCCTTATGAGGATGGTTGTTATTCGTCGACTCTTACATTTAAGACTGAGAGAACCTCACGTAACTTAGGCGCCAGCTTGTCGGCTCTTGGACCACAGTCAGGCCCGGCTATCGCCATTAAAATTCCCCGCGTCACGGCTCGCTTTTGGCGAATAGTCTATATACAAGGGAATTTGGATTTTGCTTTGGAAGTTGCCATTAATTTAGCATATGTATTTGTGGAGCTCACCGCTAAAGTTATTGTAATTGCCGCAGCAGTTGAAGCAAGAGCGATTTTTGTCTTCCTTCCAAAAACCTCAAATGTGTTGCCCCCACTGATACCATAGTTGCCTTTTTTACAAGGGTTTAGTCCCTGTAATTCCCTTATTCTCTGAGCGGTTGGAACTGGTGTCCTACCAAACATTCACCCCTCGGCGGCACGCTGGAAATTGGGGTTGAGGGATTTTTTAAGAGGTTTCCTGCCTCTTGGTCAGAAATGACCCCCGGTCCTTACAAAGGACTTACAAGTTGTTCGGTGTTGGGAAAGCCTGAAAGCACCTGGCACATCTCCACACTAGTCGCATATGATGTTCTTTTACAGAAAAAGATATATAGAGCGACACAGAGCCTCAAGGCCCGCCTCGCAGAGACATCTTTTCAATAATCCTCTCTTGACCGTTTTTCGGTACTGAATTAGAACCGAGGGTACGCCCCAAACCCAGCTAGTTTTGGTCCACGGCGGATTTGTGATACCACCCATATCTTGGTAAAATTCCACTATCCGCCACCTGGGGACGCGCCCCATGACATTTCTGGCAACACCACACGGGAACTTGTTATAACTTTGGCCTAGGCAAGATGAATTTAGTACATGTTTGCAATGACATTAGTTAACAAAAATAAGAGAAACCGAACAAAAATTAGAAATAAAATAAAATGGAATTAATACGAATACATTCAGATAAATGTGACAAAAGCTAAATTAAACGTAACTTTATCACAAATTTAAACTTTCTTACAGAAACTTTAATGGATCACGATAGAAATATAACAAATTTCGTTGAATTTTATTGAGTTACCCAATGACTTCTTAAAAGACCCCATTTGATCCCAAATTTATAAGTCGGATACTTTGCCACCATACAACGTAGACGTAGGTGGGGAAGGGGGCTCCTTATAGACCTACTAATCGATTTCCCTACGCTTTCGCGAACTCTCTTTGCATCCGAATATGCTCGCTGTAATGTGAACATCATTAGCTATTTTTATATTTTATATGTAAAGTTGTAAGATCTAGTTCATTCTGACTGACAATACTATGGCATTAAATATGATATAGTTAGCTCACATAAAAATTTTGACGAAATCTTAACGAAGTGCTTAGTCTTGCCATAAATATTGTTGCAAAGAAAAATAAGATTTTTTTATTGTACGTAACATTTATTACTATTACAGTATGTTAGTTTAATACATTAATATAAAACCATTAAAAATATATAAAACTTATTCGAAGTGGTCACCATTGGCTGCAATACAGTGCTTTAAACTTTGAGGCCAGTTATCAATAGTAGCACGCACTCTTTCTATGGGTAAATTCTTCACTGCCATTCGTATGGATTGTTTTAGGGGCTTCAAGTTATCATAGCGTTCAGAGCAAGTCTTACTCTCAAACTGACCATAAATCATAATCAAGTGTATTAAAATAAGGACTAGATGACGACCAGTCTTCAGCCCTGATGAAGTTCGGAACGTTCGTTTCTAACCAAGATTGGGTGGATCGAGCTTTATGAACCGACGACGAGTTTTGCTGAAAGAACCATTCTTGGTTATTGAACATCGTACTGTTAAAGGGCTTATCTACCTTCTCAAGAATGGTATCTTGATAGACTTGTGCCGATGTTTTGATACCTTTTTCACAAAAATATGGCTCGGTCACTCCTTCATAGCTAACTCCCCACCAAATCATCACTGAAGTCGGATAATGTCCACGTTGTACTCTGTTGACTAATTGGGAAGCTTTTTTAGAGTTTTCAGCATACATATAGGTCATTCTGTTTGTTAAAATATTGCTCAATTGTAAAAAAATTCTCATCTGTAAACAAAACTTATCTGTCACCTCCCTTTGTGTACCGCTTAAGCAGTTTATTTTACCACCCTATTCTTTTTTAAATTATCTTATCAGCAAAAGAAATGACCATTGCGTTTCTTTAGGCTGCAATTCCTTAGTCATCTTTTAAAATACGCGGCATGGTTCTAGGTGCTATCTTCATCTCCCGAGATAGAATCTTTTGCTTTCGGACAGGATTTCTTCGAATTCTTTCCCTTACTGCTTTGATCGCCTTTTTCTTACGAACACTACGTAAACGGCCAGATCTTTTTCTGTTACAAACACCTATTAATAGCCTGATACACAAACATTTGACTAATACCAAGCGTATGGATGATTTTGATAATTGTATTTGGCTCCACACCTACTTTATGTAATGCAATCGCAGCGATTATCTTTATCATAGCCGTTATCTTTATCATCCCACTCCATTTAAATATTACAAAATGTTATACAATATGTTGGCGCGAAAATGAGAAAACACAATGAACAATCATATAAAAATGACAAATCCCATATTTAAATGTTATATTTTGTTTATTTTTAATTGTAACAGTATTTATGACTATACTAAGTATGATACTAAGTATATGAGATGTTTTCTACTTAATTGTTTGTCGTTAATATTTTCTACTGATGAAGCTGCCTTTGCAGTTAAAATCCGCTCCTTGATTATAAAAATATTAGGTTTGAATTAAGTTCGTTCTTGTATATTTGACATTATGAGGGCAACCGTCGTAAATTTACACTTTATTTAATATTAACAATCTTATAAAGTCTGTTAAACTTTTCATTCTAATTTTAAATATCCAAGAATTTTTTTTGGACTTCTCACACACGGTCATCAGACCCCAAACTAGGAAGAGTCTGCACCATAGTACCATAGTAACCATGCAATTGATAGATATACTTAATTTTTTTAACCTTACTTATTTAGATATTTAACACCCAGACACAGAACAAATACTTCTGTTCATCACATCACATATATCTGTCCTGAGTGGGAATCGAACCCTCGACCGTTGGCTTTGCAGTCAGTAGGGCCAGTCTTATACTTATATATTTTATTAAGTTGAATAACCCAAGTTGTTAAGATTTTGACGGGAACACTAATTACAGTCTCGGAAATTGTAACATGGAGCTAAGGTGGTACCGAAACTAACCTGTAAACGATAATATATATTTATATGTATTGATAATATAATATTTCCCTACATTATTTATATCTTGGAAAAGACAATTGAACAAATAATAAAAATATAAATGTAATTCCTTTAGTAAAATTAAGAAAAAAACAAAAAAAGATAAATATAAAAGTTATATTTCAGACACATTAGATAAGGAAAGTTAACACTTTTTGGAAATACATAATGAGATATTAAATGCAAACAAATTAACTAGCTTTCGATATACGTTATTGCATTATGAATGATGAAACAAATAGTTTTGTAAATTGTCCACAGTAACTTTGTTTTAGTATTACAAATTTTTAGCATGCGTAAGCACTTAATTTAC
>DWHO01004685.1:0-10871 GCA_018247575.1 Eurytides lysithous rurik
TTAAACGACGCACAATTCCCCGCCACCCGCGCGCCCCTTGCTCTCACGGTTTTGGAGAAATCAAGTGTTGCTATTTGAAAAATTTTTGGCCCACCCTATATAAGGCTTATGGTTTAATTTTTTGACTTAAAATCCTTTTAAGGAATCATAAAATTACTAAGTTTCATATTAGAGTTTCAGTCCAAATAAACGGCGGCCACTCAAGTAATTCAAGTAGACTTTTATTTGTCAAATGGAGCGCGACATTTCATTGACTGTAGGGGGCGATATGATGGAAGGTGAGGGGGAGGGTCTATTCTGTCGCTGCGAGTTGATAATACGCTTCATTGCACCCGCCAGTCGCAGGAGCGACCCAGTTTTGTGAAAAACAAAGTCAGCTAACCGGGCACGGCCTACCGACACAGTATATCCGATTTTACATAATGGGGTATACCGATTTCGTTTATAATGCAACTGGAGGCGGCTGCGGTTAAAGTTGGAAGTTAAAAATCTAATACCACCGTGGCGAAGTATAAACTAGTTTACAAAACAACTCCTTTCACAACTCCTAAACTAGTTTACAAATCATCCATAGGAGATCGGCGTAAAGTATAGCATTTTTATATAACATTCATATTTAGACTGGCAAAAGCCTGAGAGATCCGATATGAGACGAAGATTGGTCTTCAGTCACCATCAATTACTTCCACAATCACCTTCCGTCGGGTAGGAGATACTGATAATTATAGACACTGACAATACACTGATGATAATATTTATCCAAGATAACGTGCAAAGACAATAATATGAACATAAAACGTAGTAATCCTCTGTATAAATTTCTAAAGTGCATCGAGTGAGAGCTTACTCGGAACAGATTTCTAAATATCTCGACAAACAACTATTGCTTAAGAGATCGGCAGTGAATTCAAACGATTCGTTCCGCTATTAGATGGATTTAGACACACTAGAGCTTATTACCCGAATCTAGCCCATGTATTTGGTCGGACACCTTATATCATAAGATATTTCTATCATAAAATTGGCGTTTATAAAACTGAAAAAAAAAACTGTTTAAATGCTATCACGTATTGTTGAACCTTTATCATAAAGCAAATGCCGTGCGAGCTCTACACTAAATTGGTACTCGTCGAATGTTTTGAATGTCTTAAGAGTTCAGCTCACTATATACTACTGGTTATTTGACAGTATTTCAGTAGGTTAATAGTAATATCTAATAGCCAACAGATGGTAATAATTGTTGCCTGATTTCCAACAAAGAGAAGTTTTGTATTGTGTTTAGTCCAATAGTATACTACAGAGTCAGTCTGGGATTATTTATGGGATTACAGTTATTCTACCGCCAAGCAGTAAAGTGTAAGGAGTGCCATGTTCTGTTTTGAAGGGCAATTATTCCAGTAGTAATTGGTTGGTCAGTGATTATCAAAGTGGTCCACATAGACCCAATGGGGACCTACGAGTGATCTACGAATAAAAATGTTTGGGAACCACTGCTTTAGATGGTGCGCGCAACGTAGAGCAAAGAAATTTCAATCTCTTGTAGTTATAAAAACCGGGTGGCAATATGCGAGCGCCGTACGCTTATCATCAGGCACACAACTTGTCCGTTTCGTCACTTTATCTCTTAACAAAACATTTAACTAACTTGATGTTTATTATAAAGCGCAGGTAAATACTAAGGAATGTAAGTAAGAACAAATATACTTTATTCACATTTCTTATTAAATATAAAGAAGCGCCATAAAGCAAGATATACAACGGCCGCCACCAATGAACATATAAAACTGTTTACGCGTTGCCTCATTAACAAGTGTTGTTTGTCGGCAAATAGGCACCAAATATGGAACAAAACATACAAATAAAAACACTTTCACTTTAGCATACAGTGAGGCCGTGTCGCTTTTACAAAAACTACAAGTCAATAGTGAAACAGCTGAATGTTTTTTTTTTTATAGAACTGATTGGCAATGGATCGCTTAATGGTAAACTACTCTATTGACTACTCAGCACAGGGCTACTTGGCTTTAACTAACTAACAGTTTGTAACTGCTTAGCGCTACACCCGTTACACAGAAATATAATGTCATAACTATCCCTGTGCCCTGTCCTAACTAGAACATAATAATGTGTGAACACCTTTGGCGGACTTTTTAAAAGAGTTCTACTACTAAGTACATAGAATAATGAGCTGTGTTGTTCTAGAATAAATATAACGCCAACCCTCACTCCCGCTCGCAATTTACTCCCGCTTTTATTTTATTGCTATCCTTTGACCGACATATACATAATCCCGTCATTTGAAAAGAAAACACGATCCAGCAAAAATACCGCCAGTCAAAACTTGACTTTCCCGTTTTTTCAAAACGATAAGACTGATATAATTTTTTTTAAAACTTATTCTCAAATGGGTCAAGTGTATTCTGCTTACCCGAATTGGCTAACGCCCAGTTAGCGTCTTCGCTTAGCCGCTAGACGAGCACAATCAAAACTTGGTCAAGATAAAAAGACTGCAAGTGTCGCACACAATAAAGTGGGTCGTATAAATAAGTTGTAACTTAAGCCGATTCGATCATATTAAACAAGACAGTGTTTTTTTTAACTTAGTCAAGATAAAAAGATTGCGAGTGTTGCACAGAGTAAAGTGGGTCGTGTATATAAATTGTAACTTAAGCCGATTCGATCAGTCACACAGTTCTGCTTTTTTTTCTACGAATTAAACGAGCGAGCACGAATTGCACGCCTCATGTTGAACGAAACGTTTGCGAAACTGCTTGGCTTAGTGCTGCATTCCAAGCCCAAAGACAGTGGCGGTACTACCACGCAACGCTCAAATTTAAAAAATAATTATTCGGGAATTATGTGCTGATTAAGATTTATAAATTTTACCCCTTAGCAGGACAAGCCGGGCTTTTGGGCTTGTATGGTAGTACCGCCACTGCCCAGGGATATGGGTTCAGAACAACACTACGTTCAGTACTCATGCTGGAAGCATTGCCCTTCAAGAACTCAGTAGTGCGTGCACATCACAGCTTACCTGCAAAATAACTGGCAACGGTATGGCAGACAGACTCTGAAAAATATTGGAGAAAAAATAGCAAGTCCTTTTTCCAGACTTGACTTAAAGTAGGTAACTTCTTAATTAAATCTTGCCTTTATTTGAATAAAATTTACTCTCTTATCATTAAGTCTACTGAATAATCGTCACAAAGCTAATCTCACTAGAATTAGAATTCGAGCAGTGTTAGGCTATAAGTGGGAGCAAAGAGTGAGCAAAGGCTATAAAATATTGAAAACCTAGAACGAGTTAGCGAAATATAAAGTAGGTTAACAAGATATGCAAGAGAGGCCTCTCTTTAGAAATATTTTAATTTATCAGATGTTATACTATTACTGCTAGCAAAAATATTACAAAATTTTCAACCGAATTATGAATCCGCCCGAGCCTTATAATAATAGAAATGGTAACTTGTACAGTCGCAAACATTAATACATAAACAGTTCGTTAACGATATCTGCCTTCGTCGTTCATTCATTATTTCTTTTGTTAAGATGACAGCATACATATATAAAAAGCTGTGGGAAGCGTTAATAAATATTAGCACTAATATTTAACGTTAATAGTAGAAACTTGGATTGGAATCTTCATAACCTCCCAATATCTGTGTCATTAAATGTAAATGTATCAGACATGTTTTGCATTGTAAGTATCTGCCTGCTTAGTTAAATTCCCTTTAAAATTACTTTAACCTTCACAGAATATAATAAAATTTTATGTGTACAGTATAACCATACAAATAAACTTATAATCAAAGATTTATTTTTCGGGAGCACTAACTATTAAGAACTAGAATATTTGGTTTTTATAGTTATCTATTATTTCCTTTAACTTCTAGGAAATACAAAAGACCTCTACTAAAACAATTTTTCCTGCACTGCCATAAACAACCTAATAAAAAATGGAAAATCAACCCTGTAACGTGAACACCACAAACAAGAAGTCACGGACACAGACCTTAGTCGCGTATGGGGATCGAATCCACGACGCGGCGCGAGAAAGCGTTCGGCGAGGACCCATCGAATCACTACGCTATCCGTGCAGTCATCGCCGGCTAATAGAATACAAGCCTAGCTTGCCTCGTGGGTCAGCGGCTTAGCGGCACGATAAACTCACCCGTATCCGGGCTTCTGGCAGAACCAGAACCGCGTCAGCTTGGCGGCTTCGAGCAGCGCACCGCCGAGATCGCCGATCCTCATGCCAGTGCACGAGCAGCACCCATCCCCCTCCCCTTCGCCCACTAGCACCACCCGCGACTCAGACTTCGCCACTTTGCCGGGCGACCGCGCGATCCGGTCCAAAGGTCCACGGTCGCGTTGGAAATTTGAATTTCAAACCACCACTATCACATTCGCCACTAACACCACGAAGGACGGAGTTCACCCCGCGCCGGATCAAAGTTCATCTCGTTGCAATCGTTATCCGAATAAACGGTTTGTTGTCGAGCCAAGCTGTTATTCTGTTCAACAAAAGGGGAGGAGGGGTTATGTAATGGAATTACCAATTCGGGGGGAGTCCCCGCAAACAAGGCCATTTTGCTAAATCGGCGTCGATACGTCGGTTCGGTTGCTAGTGATCGATCGAGCAAATGTTCGTACATTTGTATCTTGGAAAATAGAAGGGAAAACGTTAAATCTATTCAATTTAGCTACTGTTTCTGTAGAGAGAGCAACATAAAAAGAAACACATTATTGCAATAATTTTGATTTATAATGTAATGCCTTTATAATGAGCAAATAAAGATAAGAAAACTTCGTCAATCTTTCGTTAGGCTATATAAACCTTAGCTTTTATTATGAAAGAAGCGAAAATTAATATAGAATTGCGTGTATGTTTAAAGAACGTCGAACGTGAATAAAACTTAGATGAAGTTAGCAAAAAAACAATAATTTCTCTTGAAGTTATTTAAAAAATAAACATCGGAGTCGATAACGTCCGCGATAAAAATTACGGTAAAAATAATAAAGGTGCATAAACGATAACAGTGTTTGTCTAAGGAATCTGTTGCCAAGCAATGTTCGACTTTATCATTATAAAACAATCAAGAAATTGCATTTGAAAAAAAAAACAGACATAATCGATAATAAATACATAAACCGTACACCGTTGAAGAACAGTAAAAGGATAGTTGTCTATTTTTATTTATTGTATTACACAATAGACAATAGTTCAAATACAGCAAATTAAGCAGTAATTTCGCGAATTCAATACTTTCAGGAGCGACTTATTTTATTTTATTAGTTAGGAAAACTACAGCTCATTACATATTAAAAAAACATTATAAACAGTAACAATAGATTTAAAAAAAAAATAGAAGAAGACTTACGAATGTTTGTTTAAGAGTGATTGAAAGGGTACAGATAAAACAAACATCAACTGAAACAATCTCTTATAGTTAAACATAACCATGAAATCCGTGAAACGCAATAACATTAGAACTTAATGGGGCGAAAACTGCGTACTTTCGCGAGTTCAATACATTGGGGGAAGTGCTTCACAACAAAATGATCATATTAAAACGTGCCTATCATTGTGAAACATAAAGAATGCCAATTCGGGACACAAAGGCGCCGTAATGAGCACCGAGAACGCATTACCGCTCGCGAGCAGGGAGAAATGTACAATAAATCAGAGCAGTGATAGTCGTATCGCCGTTGCCATGGCAATCATGGCCAGTCATGATTGGCACTGAACTTGGCAACGCTCATCAAGATGTCTCTCGCATCGGCGCCGTCACTATCTATACGATTTCACCGCAACTGGGTCGCGTTGACGTCCACTATGAGTTTAATGTCAATCGAATGGACGTTTTAATAACGTCACTTTTTCATTCTTTATTAACATAACACAACACTCGGTGTTATTCGAACGGCTGGTATTTGAGTAGGGTGTTGCTTTAACCTTCGGCGAGAGGTCGCGTGTAATTGCACGCTATCTTGTATTTGGTTGGCTCGTAACAATTCCGTGAATAATACCCAAAACTGTTGTGAATTATTTCAATTCGCAATGATATATTTTAATTCGATTTATTTATTTCTATTTGGGGTCTACGACGTTGCTAGTTATTTTACTAAGGAGCTGAAAGGTGTAAACATTATTTTGTTCTGGTTTGAATGGCGGTATTTGAAACCACTGGATATAGAGAAAGATCATCTTATGTCCTTGTTTGAACGTAGACCACACAGGCATTGGTTGCTTAACTAAAACTAAACCAACCTTTCGTCAAAACTATTTAATGTTTAAAAAACGCAAATATATTACGTAAAAAGAGTAGGAACAAAAGTTAAAACAATATTAAGTACGACGACTAAGTATTTATTTCATGGGCAGGTGACAAACGTTCGAGCGGTTCGTTCGATAACAAGCGATTCCCACCATCTATGTACATCCATGATAGCAGAAGACTGTAAGCGTATAGACAACCATGAATGTTGCGGGACTTTTCCTACACTGACTACTTAGAGCAAAGTAAAAAGCAAGTACTTCTGTTCCAAGTCAAACTCAACTGGTTGAGATTGTTTTTAGAGCATGAAGTGATGAAACGAGCAAATCCTGCGCCTGATGGTAGCACATTGCTCATACACATAACAATTCTGTTAAAACCACAGTATCACGCTTAGCTGTGCGCTGTGCTCGACACCCTCATATATAAGATGGTCTAAATCTATGCCGCCATAGCCGTGGTAGCTCAGTGTTTGGGCGCTCGCTTTTAATTCAATACACTTGAGCAAACTAAATTCAAATCCCGGTGCCGGCACCAATGAATTTGTTAATTTATAATCAACAATTTTAAGTGCTGATTTACCACGTGCTTAACGGTGAAGGAAAACATCGTGAGGAAACCTGCATATTTAAGAACAATTAATAAAGCATATTTAAAAAAAGCAATATCTTAAATACGTCAATCCGCAATGGAGCCGCGTGGCGGTCTGTGCCCTTATACCCTCTGCTTAGAGAAGGCCTGTGCCAAGCAGTGGGACATATACTGGCTGTTACTTTACTTTTTACTTTATATCTATGCCCAGTACGTTACGCCAACATTTCCCTTCTAACCGGCCTTCTAAACAGCAACCTTCTATCGCAAAACAGTACGGCGGTAGAATAACTGGCAATAGCAAGAATAACGCAATTGCAGCTGTGAACCCTTGCTGCTACAATTCTACTACATTCTCAAAACTCTTCAAAACATGTGAAGATTACCACATGGACCGCTTTGAAAATCACTGACCTAGAGATATGAGGTGGTATATCTCTATAACCAGCAATTATTGCTGGAATCATTGGCTTTCAAACCGGAACATACAGTACTCCTGGCACTGCACTCTTAATACCCCAGGCGCACTCTGCAATAGAGTCCTCGCTTTTAGACTAAACACAATAAAACACTAATCCGTGTTTGAAATCAGACATATCAAAAACAATCAATACCATCTGCTGGCTATCAGATATTATTACTATTAACCTACAGAATTACTATCGAATGACCAACGGAATATAGTTAGTTGGACGCCCGTAAAGATATTGAATACTTTTGACGGGTAAATGTAAACGACCTTAGGAATTCCATTCTAATGTAGGACTCGCACGGCATTTGCTTTATCTCGATAAAGGTTCAGCAATTGGTAGTAGCCTCGGCACACGGATACTCGAATATAGAGCGGATTAAATTCAACTGCCATTATTTTATATCATTTTTTAACTATACTATTTGCTCAAGAATCGATTGTCATATGTCAGTTTAAACTTAAAGTCGTAAAAGAAAAAATCTAACAAAAGTGATAAGATATTTTCAATGTATTTTCAATTATGTTAAACAATTTAATACAATCATCATTAGGGAGTCTTCGGGGCATTTTTAAATTAGGAACGAAACAAATTAACCATTCTAATATCCTTTCCCCTATCGCCGAATGGAATAGATCCACTCACAGATTGAATTCACCGAAAGCCTCGTCAAGATAACGACGTAGGCGAATCCATCCATAAATCGGTCAAAGACGCCGGAGACGACAGCGATGTACTCTAAATACCTGGGAGCAAGTGCTAAAATCGTTTGTCTCTTGGGGATTTCAGTCGGGCGCGGCTGTACATCGAAGCCCACTCCGCGTTATTGCCTTACGTAGTTAGCCACGTTCAATAAACGATCCGGCGAACCGTTGTTGTAATCGAGTCTTCAATTCGCGGTGAAAGTTGGCAATCGTATCAATTATATCTAACATCGGTCGTTTACATACTGTATATAAATTCCGCATCACATACATTTCTGTCTTGTTGCACAATGTTTCCACTTTTTAGGAGATAAAATAACTAGATCTAGTCGTGCCACTGGTCGTAAGCGACACATTTTTCTTCAATAACATTGTCCGAGTTCAAACCTTCTAGGCTCTACGCTGCCTCTGTCATCCAGAGACGTAAGATGGTATATATCTATGCCTAGTTAAAGCCTCGCAACTTTGTCCTTCAAACCGGTGCACAGCATCGCTTTCATATTACATTTAATGCTACAATATACTGGTACCAGTACTAGAGGACTAAACACTCAAATCAACTAAAATCCTACTATTTACAGTGCCAAGAGTATATTGTCAAATTTTCACTAATAAAAACAAAGTCTTATTATGTATTTGGCGAGTCCGTGATACTTCTGGCTTTTGGTAACATAATTAAAAAAAAAATTGTCACATGGAAGAACTGTGGGTCTTCACTAACAAGTCACGTCACTTCAACTGCTTAAAAAAAAACGCGAGCGCCCGTTTAGGTATCAATCTAAATATAAATCTAATTTAATAAATCTACATTTCTTATTCGTCGCACCGTCCCTTTTTATAAACAATTATTATAATTTACTAACGAAAGCAGACTAAACTTGTCTCACTGAAGAATGTTACCACGTAAGAATTAAAAAAAAGAAAGACTAAATACATAACAAAGTTACGTCTGAGGTCGAGATATTTTATAGTTAATTTTACCCGAGCGTAAACGAAAATTAAAATAATAGCGTATTGTACTCCTTAATGATGCGCGCAATTAAGTCTAAGAATCAAAAAGAATAGACTTTCTACTTGTTAACTTGCTAATAGTATCTACTTTTTTCTGGAATAAAACCTTGGGAATTAGTATATTTTAGAATTTTTAAAAACAGAAAATCAAATAGGTTCCACACTCAAATTTCGTTTAATTAAATAAGACAATCATCGGAATTATCGCGTATTCATTTTAAAGGAGAGTAATTTGGTATTTTCATAGTATTCTCAGTCAAGTTAATAAAAAAATATTGTGGGCATAAGTAACAGGCACGGCATATTTCCACGTATTATTAGGTATAATTTCAATTCCAATTTGAATGCATGCCGCAAAATAATAAGTGTATTTCATAATATATGATAGTGTCTAAAAAGCAATTGTTTTGGCTTAACAAACCAAGTTATGGAACAATAAGGGTGATGAATTAGTCGCCCGGAGACGGGGAATTTCCGCAAGGCCGCTCAGCTGATAATTTCGAGTTAAAATCTAGTTTATTTAGTCCCGGAGTTTTAAAGTCGCCATCTTTATTCATAGTACACAACGAAGGCGGAACGTTTATTTTTAACGTTTATTAACGAACGTTTATTACTCAATCAAATTAAAACTAATTCTATTAGCGAACTAATGATAACAGAGATTAATAATTGAAAGCAATGTTTACATTCCTATTTGAAGGTTATGATTGAGAAGTCCGAAAAACTTTATAAAGAAAACGTCGTGACGTATCTAATCTCACGTTAAGATAATGCCAACTTCAGATTCTTTGTTTGAGTATCGATTTCCGAAAGGCGAGCGCATTCATTATTTAATTTATAAATACTAAATTTAAACAGTAATAAAACAACGAAACTTGCTTCATTACAGTCCAGCATGTAAATAATAAATAATCAAAGGTGGTTTCATAAAAAATTCAAATATCTCTTATGAACAACGATGGATGTTTGTTTCGCAGTAAACATTCACACAAGCGCACTGAATTAAAAGGAAGTCGAGTAACAAAACAACATTGTTTTAACTCAACTTCCTTTTAATTTCATACAAATTCTAGTTTTCTTGCAACCAACTACGCATTCCACATAACATATGCAAATTGTTTTATGTCGTCCAACGCCATTCTAAAGCAGCGACAGCCTCTCCACTCTCTAATCACTTATATGATCACGTGATATAGTGGCACTTTCATTAACTCAAAATAAAAATTAATAGCAGTGAGAGTGTTAAATTGTATCAAGATATTACGATTCATAGTAATGTTACAATGTTCTATAAAAGAGAGTAATCAAAGGTGTAATTAACTTTTACATAAAAAAAAAAACACTACAAAAATTCAATACCAGTGTCACTGTAATGCGGTTGACACATTCACTGTTGAAACACAACCGTTGTGTGAAAAAATTCCGAACCGCGCGTGCGGCTTAACACAAATGTGAAATAAATCGCATCTCGCAGTGCGGTAAACACACTGCTGTGTTTCAATATATATTTTGTCAAAATAAAATAGTAATTATAAAAAAAAAAAATTAAGTAGAAAGTCGCATCGCTGTATTGAACGATTTTTTGGATCAGCAGTGAATGTGTTAAAAGGGCAACTACGTATTGCTAACGTAATAAAAGTGACCTAAATATGAAAAATGGTCTCTAAGCATTTTTCATATCTAGGTGACGGAGGCACCAAAGACTCAAGCAGTTTTGATCTCGTACGGTTGAAAATACTTCTTATCTTATCTTATCTGGACTGACGTTGATGCTTTTAGCCTATGCGGCTCTATAAAGCTTCATCGGATCGCCGAAT